>JAPKLW010001727.1:56713-158958 GCA_026898455.1 Plectranthus barbatus
TAGGATCTGTGCTTTTCTTTATTGTTTTCAAAACCCCTTTATTTTCTGCAATTGTTATCTTTAATTTCCAAACAAAACCTCCTTTTCAATTTCCTCAAACATCAATGTTCTAAGAATCACGACTAGTACTTTGGATTTATCGTTGCACATTCCCTGTGGGATCGACCACCCTTGAGTATGGATGACGTGGCACAATCTGATTTGTCACCGTCGTCTGGACGCATTAAATGTTTCTCCATATTGAAAAGCAAACGTCCCTCATCTGATTTGAGATTTTCAGCAGCCAAGATAGATGAAATTAAGCAGATGCTACCACGTATGTCATGGTATCATCATAATAGTCTCCGGCATTGCTTTTCATGCATGATCGTAATCTCCTCCGATTTGACCTTTGCATTAATGTGCTACTTCTCTCCTACTCAGCGACTCTTCGACTTCAGAGATGAGCAGCTTTTCTTTAAATAGCATAAGCAGGGGATGCATTTGATACAACTTCTAGCAACTTTTGTTCTTCTTCTCAAAAAATTCATTAATACGAAGATATGGAGCAGGCTCAATCTCTCTTCGTTCCTCGCCATAGAATTCTCTGTGATTCTGGTCTTTATGAGGAATATGAGGCAGAGTACCACATAGCAGAATGTATCATGTCCAGTCTTCATGCTTGTGGTGTTGCTAAATTCATCTCTTTGACTCCTCATGCGTTTCATAGGGAACATCTTCAGTTCTTCATCCGACAAAGTCAGCCCATTGGAGACTCCATTGTAGGTGTCTTCAGAAATCAGTTGGTGAGATGGACTGTGGACACTTTTGCGTCGGAGTTCGGCTTGCCGAGAGGTCCAATTTCTGTGTTGGATTATCGCAGCAATGAAATCGCTCCAGAGTGGACTTCATGGATGAGATGGAGACGTTCTGCTGATCTGGAGTTCTCGCCTACCCCATCAGCATATGGACTGCAGACTCGCTATCGAGTTCTCTTCGAGATAGTCTGTGGAATGTTGGTGGGAGAGAATCCAGATGACATGATCTTCTCTCGTGAAGTCTGGAAGGTTATGATGGCGATTGATGGCCGGGCAGAGATTGACTGGGCGGCGTTCGTCTTTCAAAGGGTCTGACAGAGTGTTCAGCAGATCCCTCGACTCTACCTTCCCTATGGAATGCCTTTAAGTTGGCTGCTAGAACAGAGATTCATCGATCTCACCTTGGGTCCCTTGAACCTTCGAGGAATAGACTTTTATCCCTTTGTGCCTTACTCGCCCTTTGATTGAATCCTCTGTTGTAATTGTTTTTGATGGTGTATATAAGATGATGTCGATTTTTAATTCAGACAACCTTATATAACTGCATTCAATGTCGATCATCTACTTGATAGTTGCCTCGAAAATCAACTGTGTAGTAGAACTGCTGATTATGTTTCTGCTAAGATCATAGCAAATCGATGATTGGTAGCAAAGATAGATATTCTATCACAAACGTAGCAGCTACTACATTAGCAGAGCTCTTCGTCATCTAATATCGTTTGTAGCAGAGTGACCTTCCTTTAGTAGAGATGTCAAGTCTAGCAGAGAATCCATTCGTTAGCATAGACCTTATTTATTAGCAGAGATCTTATTTTCTAGCAGAGACCTTGTCTCTAGCAGAGATCTCAACTCTAGCAGAGATTTCATACGCTAGCAGAGGCCCTGTCTCTAGCAGAGACTCCAACTCTAGCAGAGATCTCATCTCTAGCAGATGGAACGACGATTTTAGAGTACATTTCTCCAAGCATCGATTGCGTATTCCAAGAATCATTTTGACCGTTCTGTCGTGGCGTCTGCCTATTCGACGAGTGACAGATGATTAATAACTCTGGTAATTTGAATCTGATCAATTTTGACGAGAGGAGTTAAGATTCTCCCTTTATAAATACCCTGATTGTGAATATCCTTGTTGCCACAACAACTCTTTTCCGAAATACAATCTTCTAAGAAAATGGATTCACCAGGTCAATCTCTTGAATTGCGCCGAAACCAGATCCTTCATGAGGCTGGTTTGAACTCTTTGTACAACAACAATCCGAATGTGGCAGAGATCGTCATGTCAAAGTTGAATCGTAGTGGATTGACTCAATTTGTTACTGCTACTCCAAGACGTTTCCAAGATGATATTCTTCGAGAATTCATCGAAGACTGCTCTGTGGAGGGAGATGGTATTTACGGTTCCTTCTGCGGCAAACTCATCTATTGGTCACCGGACGTCTTCTCTCGTCGATTCGGCCTTCCCAGAGGCCCTGGGTCTATCTTCGACTACCGTGTGATGGACATTGCTCCTGAATGGTCCGCGTGGCAAAGGTGGAGGCAAACGGCTTCGTCTGAATTTTCTTTGTCCGTCTCAGCATACGATTTGCACACTCCTTATTGGGTGCTCTATCGTGTGGCTAAGAATATGTTGATGGGAGAGAACTGTGACGACACGTTCATCTCAAAGGAAACATGGCAGCTCATGTTGTCTATTGATGATGGAGCCGACGTAGACTGGGCGAAGTACATCTACAATAGTGTTCGAGACTGCATCGAATATTATCCGGCCATGCCTCTGCTCAATGGAATGCAACTTAGTTGGCTGTTAGAGCAGAGTTTTCCTCACATAGCCGAAGGACCAACGAATCTTGTAAATGCAGACTTCTTTCCATTTAGGCCTTCTTCCTCCTAGAATAGTGAGTAAAATATTGTTTTCAATTCTCCCCTATTTCTTGTAATGACATCTTGTTGATGAATGAAAAGGTGTATGAAATCTCTACATCTGTCTTCTGTTATCTGACATGTGTTATCCAAGTCGTCAAACACTTTCTGCTCAGCATTCTCAATATTGGCAGATAGATATGACGAATATTTCTCTGTAGATGTAATCATCTTCAAAAAAATGGTTAACAACATCTTCAAGAAATCCAAGAAATAGAGATATTATAATATCTCTTTTGATACTCCGTCTCTGCTGTGCTTGCATCAGTGTCTCAGCAACTTGTTTTGTGTCTGGTATGAGCTACCATTTTCCACACACAGTCATCAAGTGTTATCATTTAAGACGGTAGATTTCTGTCTTAGTCAAAAGATTTGTGCTATCCTTTGTTATCTTCTTTAAGCATTCATGGAATAGAGCGCCAGAATATCCAGGTAGGTCGACTTGCCGTAAGTAGCCTTATCAATACAGGTGGCGCTTCCCCCTTTGTCGAGACTCCTCGACTTCTGCTCATCTGAATTTGAATTCATTTGACTGGACACTTTTGGGAGAATGTTCCATTATGGATAGAGCCATGATCTTCCTATAAATAATAACGCACATGTATGCTGTAACTTCATCTTCTCCATTCCACCTTGCATAGCATTTCCTTCTTCACTAGCTTCAAAATGCATCGTATTACTATTGATCCTAGTGATTTGCCAGTCACTCGCAACCAGATTCTCTATGAATCGGGGTTGTATTTTGAATATGGTAACAACTACCGTGTTGCCAACTTCGCTATGGGAGCTCTTAATGAGAGTTGCCTGACCCAATTTCTTACTACGATGCCGACTCGTTATCAGAAACGAGCTCTCCAAAGCTTTATCTTCAGGAGTAAAACTGATGATGATGCTATTTGGAGTTGCTTCGACGATGTAGTGGTTTGCTGGACTCCGGCCCTGTTTTCTCAGAAGTTTGGCCTTCCTCGGGGTCCTACTCGAGTCATGGATGTCTTCCACCATTTGACTGCTCCAGAGTTCGACTACTGGAATGAGTGGAGGCAGTCTGATAACTTTGGCTTTTCTCCAACTCCATCATGTTTACATTTGAAGGAGGAGTACAGGGTCATCTTTGACATTGTTAGCAATGTCACCTTTGGGGTCCCTGCTGACAATTACGTACTCAACCCAAGGATTTGGAGGGCCATGATGGCCATTGATGCAGAGATGAATAACGTTGATTGGGCTGGATTCTTCTTTGATGGAGTGAAGAGATGTGTTGATCTCTTTCCTCAGATTCCTCTGCCAACTGCCATGCAGCTAAGTTGGTTGCTTGAGCAGTCGTTCCCAAATCTTGTCTCTGAAGGGATTCCTTTGATGGGTTTTGAATTCTATCCCTTGAGGGCTCACTTCCCTAATTGTGGTTGAAGAATGCTCTGAGCTCTCCTTCCTTTTGGCCTTCATATGACTCCTTGTTAGATTTGTGAACACATATGTTGTAGTTGATGAAATTTCTGCTATTTCCTTGTAATCTTTTGAAGTCTGTTGTCTTTCTGAAGAGTGAATATGCTAACTTTGAATTCCTTCTTATTTTCATGACATTGTTCAATCTGTTGTTGTGTGATAATAGCAATCCAGAATATAATAATAACCAACCCACTCTCAAGAATATCCTTATAGAAAGAATGAGAGCTAGGACTCATTCATCCACATCAGCATCTAATTCCATTAATCCCAATTTCAAGCATAACTCTTTAAATCTGGTTTCTGGAAGTGGCTTTGTAAATATGTCTGCTATCTGATCTTCAGTGCATATATATCGAACATCGATATCTCTCTTCTCTTGATGGTCTCGTATGAAATGATGACGAATATCAATATGTTTGGTTCGAGAGTGATGAACAGGATTCTTTGTGATGCACATGGCACTATTGTTGTCACAATAGATGGGTACACATTCTGGAGAAATCCCGTAATCTTGTAATTGTTGCTTTATCCATAGAATTTGTGAGCAACAACTAGCAGCAGCTACATACTCTGCTTCAGTGGTAGAGATAGCAATAGAGTGCTGCTTTTTGCTGAACCAGCTAATGAGTTTGTGTCCCAAAAATTTACATGTGCCGCTTGTGCTTTTCCTGTCGATCTTACATCCTCCAAAATCAGAATCTGAATATCCACTCAGACTTAGACTATCTTCTCTTGGATACCAAATTCCTAATCCTTCTGTGCACTTCAGATAGCGAACAATTCTCTTGGCAGTGTTAAAATAGGCCTTCTTAGGCTTGGCTTGATACCTAGCACATAATCCCACGGCATATGAGATATCTGGTCTGCTAGCGGTGAGATAGAGTAGTGAACCTATGATCCCTCTGTAAAGAGTAGGATTCACATCATCTCCTTCTTTTTCAAGAGCAGCAATGCAAGTTGTGCTAATAGGTATGCGCAAGCTCTTGGTCTTTTCTGGACAGTATTTGGCGATTAAGTCACGAGCATACTTCTTCTGATGGATGAATATTCCTTCTTTGGATTGATGAACTTGTAGTCCAAGAAAATAGGACATCTTTCCCATCATGCTCATTTGGAAATGGCTAGTCATGAGATCAGAGAATCTATCATATAGATCTTGATTCTTTGATCCAAAGATGATGTCGTCAACATATATTTGAACTAGTAGAATGTTGTCTCCATCCTTGATACGAAAGAGAGTTTGATCTATCCTCCCTTTCTGAAATCCATTGTTCAATAGAAACTTAGACAACGTTCCATACCAAGCTCGTGGTGCCTGCTTCAGACCATATAGTGCCTTCTTGAGCTTGTAGACTTGATTCCCTTGCTCAAATCCCGAAGGTTGCTCGACATAAACTTCCTCCTTGAGCTCGCCATTAAGGAAGGCGCTTTTTACGTCCATCTGCATCACATCAAACTCATGGTACGCAGCATATGCCAAGAATAGACGAATAGCCTCTAGTCTTGCTACTGGGGCGAAGGTTTCATCATAATCTATTCCTTCACATTGTCTATATCCTTTGGCCACAAGACGCGCCTTATTCCTTACTACAGCACCTGATTCATCTTTCTTGTTTTTGAACACCCACTTAGTGCCTATCACACTTTGATGTTCTGGTCTGTCGACTAGTTCCCATACATTGTTGCGTGTGAACTCTGCAAGCTCCTCTTGCATGGCATTCACCCAATCTGCATCTAGCAATGCTTCTTCTACCTTCTTGGGTTCTTCATTAGATATGTAACAGGCTAACATGGCATTGCCGTTTTCTTGTCTTGTTAGGATAGGGTCATTTACGCTTCAAAGAACACTGTCTAAAGGATGCGCTCGTAGCCATGTCGGTCTAATACGTTCTGGAGATTCAGCATCCGGTTCTCCTTCTTGATGAGTATTGTTTTGATTAGCTTCTACTGCATTCTCCTGGGGTTCAGCAACTGGGACAACTGGTACTCCTTCTTCATCTGCTTCTGGATCTTCATGAATAGGCTCGGCATGAGCAGGTATTGTAATGGTTGGAGCTTCAGCAACAGGTTCCACCAGGATTGGATTCTCAGCAACTCCTTTGCTAAGGTCTTCAGTAGATTCTTCATTTTCTCGATCATCAAGTACACCAGCAACATCTAAATTCTCATTTAGATATATAGAGGATGAGGCCTCAGCATGATCATTAGCATCACCGGCCTGGTCAGCAGTCTGGTCACCTGCTGAGTGCGATGCATCTGGGATGACATCAGTCTTAGACCTAATCGGATCAATACTCATATTTTCAAAAGATTTTTGAAGAGATTGATCATGGATATCATTGGTCTCATGATTATCATTCCTCTGTTCTTTGTAAGCCCTGCGCACTAAAATACACTCATCACAAATAACATTACATGTTATTTCCACAAGTTGAGTTGTCTTGTTTAACACTCTATAACCTTTGTGAGAAGGGTATCCATATCCCAGGAAAACGCCTTCATCAGACTTAGGTGAAAAAGTGTTAAGCTTAGACTTCCCATTGTTATGGATATAACATGTTGAACCGAAAGTACGAAAGTGTTTAATAGAAGGCTTACGACCATTATACACTTCATAAGGGGTTTTGTTGAATCTGCCATTAACTGCACTCCTGTTCTGAGTGTAGCAAGCAGTCATGATAGCTTCTCCCCAGTACTTTCCACTGAGTCCTGAATCAGCAAGCATAGACCGTGATGCTTCCTTCAGTGTTCTGTTTCTTCGTTCTGCTAGCCCATTTTGTTGTGGGGTTCTAGCAGTGGACTTCTCGTGATGAATTCCAGCCTCAGCACAAAAGTCCATTAGAATTCCATTACAGAATTTTGTTCCATTATCTGATCTAATTCTTTTAACTGTAACTTCCTTGTTGTTCTGCTCTTTGAGGATCAGTTCAGGTAGCAGGATCTTTACTTCGTCTTTAGTCTTTAGTAGTTGAACCCATGTATACCTTGAGAAATCATCAACTACCAAAAGTGTATATATTTTCTTATTAACTGTGGGTGGTGTGACAGGACCAAACAGATCCATGTGTAGGAGTTCGAGAATTCTACCTGAGGTATCCTTTTCTGGATTTGATTTGAAGGATGCCTTTGTTTGTTTGCCTTGTTGGCATGCTTTGCACACTCCTTCCTTTCGGAAAGATTCAGCAGACAGTCCTTCAACCAGCTTGTGTTTGGCTAGATGATTAATCGTCTTGAAGTTCAAGTGATTTAATCTTTTATGCCATAGCCAACTTGTTTCCTCTTTGTTAAATGCCACGAAGCATGAATCCTGTTGACCACTTTGCCAATCAACCACATATAGTTCACCCTTGCGGATGCCTCTAAGCTCCACTTCACCTGTAACCTTATCAACAATATCACAGCCAGAGTTAATGAAATAAACATTATATCCATTTTCACATAACTGGTTTGTGCTCATTAAGTTATGTTTAAGGTTCGAAATAAGAGCAGCATTAACAATTCGAATTCCATCTTGTTCTACACATCCTCTTCCAATGACTCTTCCTCTGCTGTTGTCACCAAAGATAACTGAGGATCCATAGACACTTTGTAAATCTGAGAATAAGTCTGCTCGTCCAGTCATGTGCCCTGAGCAGCCGCTATCAAGAATCCATTCATCTGGAGATCTTGACTCCTTCACTCTTGGATTCTTCTTCTCGGTGTTCTCGGCTGCTAGAGCCGTTTCAGCATTCTGATCAGCATCTGCATCAGCAAATTGATCTTCCACGACGTCTGCCATCAGAACTAGCATGGCTTCTTCATCTTCTTCCTCTGAAGATAGATAGTACTCCTCATCATTTTCAGGAATGTCCTGAGTTTCTGTCCTGGTTAGGAGCGCTCTTTTGACTGCATTGTCTGCACGTCTTTCAAATCTTTGTTTTAGCCGCTCCCTTTCTTCTCTGCTGACTTTCGGACAGTCATGTTTCAAGTGATCTGGAGATCCACACTCAAAACAGGTCCTAGGCTTTCGCTCTGCTGAGCGGGTATGTGAAGGTGACTGCTGAGTCTCCTTTGTTTCCTTTTCGCCTTTAGCCTCCATCAGCATCTTCTGAAGTTTCTTCATCTGTTCTTCTAGTTCACTGATCTTAAGATCAGTAGGCTGAGAGCCAGAAGTTGTAGCAACTTCCTTTGATTGGCTTATAGGAGCAGATCTTTCTTGATTGTAATATGGCTTCTTTTGTTTAAACTTATTGAAATCCTTTTTGACAAAATAAGCCAAATCATCTGAGCTAGCAGCGGATTGTACTACTGTAGCTTCATTTTTCTTTGACTGTTGTATTATAAATTCATGAGATTTTAATTGAGCAAATACCTCGGATGTAGACATTTTGTTGAGATCTTTCTCACTTAGACTAGTCATTTTAACAAACCAGTCATCTCTGGGATATAGTTTAGAGATAATCTTGTGATTCATTTCCCCATTCTCATATTTCTTACCAAGGTTATTCAGCTCTCCAATGATGGTATTAAATCGTTCCTCCATGGCCATTATGGATGTTGGGAAATTTGGCTAAGTTTCCCTTCCCCAGTAACTACTTGCTTAGATTCTAGTTTGGTGTTTTGGTGGATCAAATCCTAAGTCCAACCAGCGTCAGTTTGTCTCTAGAAATAGCTCTAGTCTCAAATGTAAAGTCCTGTATAGGTATTTTGAGTTGTAAGTCGCAGCTGATCAAGACTCATGCTGGCTACTGTTCACCAGCATGAGATGTGCTTACCAGTTGAGAGAAGTCTCACCAGCAAGCGGCTGACGAAGACTCATGCTGACACTGTTCATCAGCATAGAGTTGAGCTATCGACTGGCTACTGTTCACCAGTGGGAAGATTTCATCAGCAGGAGGCTGACAGATCTACCAGCAGAATATGTGTTCTGGCTGACACTATTCACCAGCGGTGAAGCCACCAGTCACGGGAGATTCCAAGAGATAACATCAGACGAATTGGTAGACCTTGATTGTGCTAAGGAAAGTCACCAGCAGAGACTGCCAGCACAAAGATCACCAGTATGATCTACCAGTCGGAGGTTATCAGCAGAATTGAAGATTCGCTCTCCCGAAGACTTAGAGACAAAAAGAAGATTCGTCTGAGGAAGTAACTGACAGTGTATGACTTTAAGGAGGATGCCTTAAAGTCTATCAGTTCAAGACACCAGTTCCGATTCCTCGTACTGACGAATAGAGTCGTTCTGACACAAAGAGATCTGTGTCAGATAAAGTGATCAAAGGTATGGCGCTTTCCGGAAATTCCTACCTGCCGCCTGCAGAAGGACATGCGAGGACAGAGACTTTTCTGGATGTGTCCAAACGGCTAGTATTTGAATCTGAATCTCACGTCTATAAATACGTGAGATCCAACAGCATTCAATACTCTTAGCCAACTCTTGAACTACCGAAAGCTCAAACGCATTCATATCAGCGAATAAGCAATCTTTCGAGGCTTTTCTTAAAGCTACTCCGTGTGTCAATCATTTGAACACGAGACTCCAAGCTTCTAGCTTGTGAGTTATTGATCTCATTTGGTGTTCTTTCTCATTCCGAGGAAGAACATAGCAGCTCTTGAGCCAGCCAGCTCCAGAGTTATTACGGGCAGTTTTGCCGCCAGCAAGAGTCAAGTTCTTGGAGAACTCAACACCCACGTCGTCAGTGGTACCGGTGGAGGTTGAAGTGACGTGCTCGCACTCCATCCAGCTGACAAGAGTTGAAGAAGGACAAGGACCGGGAGCGGTTGATCCAGTGGACTGGTAGACAAGGCATCTACCAGCTGGAAATAGATCGTAGGATATCTTGTACCGGATTACTCTCTTTAGTGAATTTCCAGTGCTTCGACTGGAGAGTGGACGTAGATCAGTTGATCGAACCACTATAAAATATCCTTGTTATTTACTGCTTTCAGCATTTACTTACTGATTTAAAACCCAGCACCCAAGTGCTGGAGTATAACTGAAACCAGTTTATAACTGTGCAAACTCGACTCTAAACTTTTCTAAGTCCTGAGTCATCAGCTGACCAGCCAGTTGCCAGTCAGCTGAATACTCAGTTGCCAGTTGACTTACCAGCTGACAAGGTCCCAGTCAGCTGTGTAACCAGCAGAGTGCAAGAAACGAACTTACGTATTTTTCCGCTGCCAAAGTATACCCTGATATCCGGGACCAACAATGGATTCACCTGCATTCATAGAGAAAGATTCATATTTATCAACAGCTACCTGCAGTTTATTGTGTTTCATCTGGTCTGTCTCCTGGGAGGACTCGCAGACATACTGCCACATTTCTTTAGCTGTATCGAACTCCAAAGCTTTTTGTGCCATCAGCTTTGGTAGGGAGTCAAGGATTAATTTCTTTGCAACATGCTCCAGCTGAGCTCTTTTCTTATCTTCGCTTGTATATTCCTCAAAAGGTTTTTCAACCATTTGGGGTCTCCGTGGCCTTGGGGGTCTAGGTTGATCTCCTTCATCAGCTCCTTCAGCGGGTTCGGGTACAGGTCCTATAAAAGTGTTAGCTTTCATAATCTTAATGGGACCTCTTCCAAGTACCTCAACCATTTCTGGGTGTATACTCTGAAGCTGTATTAAGGCCATCTTTTTCCATGTTGTGAAATTTTCCCTGTTGTACTTTCCAAGAGAGTGATTCAACATCTTGTCTCCTGAGCTAAACAAGTGAAACACAGATAAACAGGTAAAAGTGCAAGGAAAATGCGGATCTGGTCTTTAAGCGACTCAGAAGCAGTCGGTTTTTCAACCTGGCTCTGATACCACTTGTTGGTCCCGAAATGTCAGAGTCGTCGTGTTGATAAGTTAACACGAAATGCAGCGGAATATGTTTTACATCTCTTACACTTAATGTTATTTTCCAAAAATTATTTAGCTCAAGTTGTGATTTAAGTTAATGTTCAGATACACACTAGCAACTCCGTTGCTAGGTTTTAAATCGATCTTTGTACAGTAAACTAATAAAACAGTAAAGGCACACAAGATTTATAGTGGTTCGATCAAATAGATCTACGTCCACTCCTTAGCCGAAACGCTAAGAATTTCACTAGAAAAGTATACAGATTACAAGGAATCGCCTTTCCAGTTAAGTAGGCAGTGAGCTTTCGGCCTGGGTACTTGACAGCTATCCTCCGTGAGTCTGCACCTCTCTGGTAAGGTTTGGCTGGGGGTAAAGGGCACACCTTCGAAACTCCTGCCTTGCCTGATATGGAAGAAATAGACACTTCCTGATTTCCTTGAATGTGGCTAGACGCTCGTTCTAGTCTTAACCTTTTTAGGTGTTCGACCGTTAGATTCTTTTCTAAATAGAGAGGAATCTCAATGATTGAAATATCCTTGAATGCAATCAAGAATATCTTCAATGGAGTGTCAGTACTTCAATGAGCGACACTTCTGGTTGTTGGGAGCTTTTAGATAAACTTTGTACAGCTCTCAACTGACTACTTTCAAAGGTCACTTTGTCAAGGGAATCTCTAGCTTGAGCGTTCGTGAATGAGTGAAGTGAGTAGAACAATTGTAAGCCGTGAAAGTAGTTATCGATGTTGTTGTATCAATTGTTTTTTCTCTCATCTTTGAGACTGTCTTTTATAGGTGGAGATTCAAACTTTGAATCTCCTTATCCGTTAGACTCAACGGATCCTTGATCTTAAGAGGTTGGTCTGTGGCTCTCACTTTTATTTTTGACTTGTACTTTCCTAACCACTTCGGGAAAGTCTTATCCTTTTGTGTGAGCTTTTTGTCAGAGTGGCAGTCCGTCTTCAGCGTTTGAGTCTCGCCCTTAGTTATGCTAGGAGTTGCTGAAGTCTTTTACTGCCTTCGATCCTTTGACTTCTTTTGTTTCAGGCTCTTTGCTTTGATGCTGAAAGGTTCGAATGCTAACACCTTAGCATTTTGTAAGACTTGCTTTCAGCCATTTGCTAGTGATCCTTTGTTGGCTTGTTTCTCTAGCAGATTGTGAGTTGAATGCTGATATCATTTGCATTGTGTCTGCTAGTCGATTCTTCTTAGCACACTAGTCTATTACAACTCGATTTTCAACTTATACAGGACTTTACAAGTTGTGTTAGACTCTCTAGATTTCAGCAAATGATCGACCAACTAAATAAGGTTTGATCCAACAAAACCTTTTACAAATAAATCCTAAGGGAGATTTTAGGAATAATTTCCCAACACCTATTTTTGTTTATGTTGATGTTGCGTGTTTTAGGTTAATATCTAGTTGTTCAGAAGCTAGAGAAGCCTGGTTGATACTCCAAGGAAAATGTGAAGGAACTACCGGTGTTAGAAAGACCAAAATGAGATTGCTCACCACAAAATTTGAGAATATCAAGATATTAGTAGAAGAAACTATTTCCTCTTACTATAAGAAGATGTCATACATGGAGAAAGAAGATCATGCTCTAGGTGAACTCATTACCAATGAGAGACAAGTTAGCAAGATGTTAAGGTCGCTGCTAGAAAAGTTCAACATCAAGGTGTCACCGATTGAAAAAGCAAGAGATGTTGCAACTTTGGAGATTACTGAATTGGTAAGTATTCTAACTACTGTTGAGCTAAATTTAAAGGAACAGAAACGAGAATACAAGACCAAAGACATAGACCTACACTATGGAAAATATGGATTCGAAGCATCACCAAGTACAACAAAGTCAAACATACTCGAAGAGGAATCAGATGAGGATCTACTTAATGAAGATAAGTCACATCTTGTTTTACTAACCAAAAAATTTTAAAATGTTTGTTAGGTCTGATAAGCTCATAATTATACTCACTTATCTATATCTTTCTCCATTGTTTCAAGTACATTTTTTAATGTTTTTACTTATTATTGTGCATGAGTCTATTTTGGAGGGTGTTATGCCTTTGATGGGTTATTTTTGCAGGTTTTAGGCCAAATGCATTGGAAACCCGTACCGAAAGCAGATGATCACGAATTCTTCCACACGTGGCATCCGAGCTATTGGAGCATGGAAAGAGAAAGATCTTTGAAATTGTTGTGAAACGTTTTATGCACCTCACAAATATTTCTTTAATTCTGAGAAAACAAATCGTAAACAGCAATAAATTGCAATTTGACAATTATAATATTCTTAAAATATTTAAATTTAGCATTATTAAAAATATATATTGTCTTAATTTAACTCAAATATTAACAATTAGATAAATGTAGTGGAACATGAGTTTATATTTAAAATACTTCTAAATGTATAAAATTTGATCGTGTGGGTAGTTGAGAACTATAGGAATGCCACATTTGGAGGTACTGGCGAAGCCAGCATTTGACCAAACCCAGCGGCCGGAATTTTTTTTAGTTATATTTTAAAAAAAATTATAAAACTCAATCCAATCGTGATATAGTCGAGCCCCGGAACTTGAAGTTCGCATCCGCCCCTGTTTGGAGAAAAAGTTTCGGCATCAGGAGGATAAGATTTGGACAAAGCCCGGCATGTGACTTCCATTATCTTCAACTATAGCAATTAGCTACGCAGGTAATGAATTCTTTATTTATTTATTTTTTGGCAATCCTCAACTTGTGTTTCAATGATTAATGTTTTAATTACTCAACTCAAGCCTGCATTGTGTATTGAGTTGCATTTCTACATCAATTCGTGCGTGTTGTGAATAAATAAATTGAGATTTCTTGCTTGCTTTTATTATTATTATGTCACAGCTCTGAGCCCACAGGCATGAGAAGAGGACGGAGGGCCGAAGAGAAGAGTTCAGGGAAGAGGATTCGAGTGTTTCTGTGTGATTTGATTTGTGCATAAGGAAGTAAACTAACTACAGTGATAAATGGGCTCAGGGGAATTGTGCTTCTATTTACTCAAAATTAAATAATTTTTGGGTTTGCTAACGACACCCAATGTCATTGTAACTGGTGCTGGTTCATTCTGTGCTCATGTGTTAGGCGTGTTTAATTTAGAATAAGAACACAATAGATTCATAATGATTATTTGATTAGAACACAATAATACCTCTACTTAACACTAATAAATTTTCTGTCAACATAATAAATTTAAATTAAAATAACAGAAAAAGAATTACAAAATAAAAAATAGCTTGCGACTTCGTAAAAAAAGAGAACGAATTGCTCTGCCTTCTTTAGAAAAAGACTTTATATTAAAAAAAAAAAAAAAGGAAAAGTCTTATAAATGCAAATCATCCGGCCGATAGCCTCTATCAAACATTTTCACTTCAACTCATTGAGATTGTTCTATTTTATGGCTTGGTTTACTATTTTCTTAAATCATCTCATTCGTCCTATTTGAATGTCACACTTCTACAAAGGGCAACGGTGGTTTATTGCATTCTTAACTTTGTTATAGAATATAACGAATCAAAAGATTATGGGTTTGTTCTATTCTAATAGATTTGGTTTGATATTCTTGGGAATATGAAATATTTATGAAATTTGAGAATTTTTTTCTTCGTTGGACAATTTTGTTGCGTATTCTGATGATTTTATTTTTCGTTCGTGTTGTGGGTAATTGGACAAATAGCTTGAAACATTAAATTTAGTTTATAATTACAAAGGTAAATGGAGGCACACTACTAATTTATTATACATCAAAGGGAAAGTAAAAGGATAAATAATGTAGACATAGACTTCTTATATTATATGTCACCCATATAGTTAAAAAGTAAAGAGAGGACTTTGGAATACCTATTGTTATGAAGCTATATTTCATTAATTAAACCCGAGTCAACACATGAAAATGGAATGGTTCTAATTGAGAATCATGAAGAGATAGTAGTGCTCACAGAATGTGTTAAGCATTTAAAAGATGATGATGTTATCCAAATTTGACCCGTTGAACATGATGCATGTGGACAATAAATATAGGAAGTCAATGTAGTGTTTATGCGGAGGGTGATAATGTTGTGAATGTTTTTGTTGATAACAGGGAGGGGGGTTGAATATATGTAGATCTTAGAGAGTGATTTTGAATATGGTTATTATGGTGACGAAGATATAAAGTGTTTCTAATGATTCTAAGAAAGTGGTTTATGATAGTGAAGGTGAATAATTTTATCAACTACTTATTAATGAAAGCCAAATAAGGGTAAAGTATGATATACACGATAATAATCCACATAGATTGGGTATGACATTTCATGTAATAAAAAAAAATTTAAAAAATAGATTTGCAATTACTTTATAGTGTTGCCAAATGTACCCATTATCACTAAAGCCGAGGGAGAAACATAGAATCACGCAAAGTGTAAAGGAGTAGGGTGTTCATTTCATCTTCTTATTTTTAAAGATGGTAACATAGGATCTCTCATGGTTAAGAAAATAGATGATGAACACACGTGTTTGAAGGATTAAACTACAACTTTTATGTATAGATATTTATGATGTTTAACATTAATGTCTAACATAGCTTTTATTAATTTTATACTTTCTTCTTCGCTATATAGGAGTTGGTTATAACCGATCTCTATTTTTTTGGGATATATTTTTGACTCCTAGTTCGTGTATATATCAGGTCCTATTTTTCTGTAGTACCTCCATGACATAACCACTGCCTACGTTAGCCTGAAAGCGGCCTATTGGATTTATTCAATAAGCGAGTGGGTGTGGGAATATAACAAAATGAATTGGGCTTCTACTCACTCTAAATTAATTATTTTGGGCTCGTATGTTAGGCCTTGAATTTAAGTCTGTTCGAGTGGTTGCATTTCTACATCAATATGAATATGATTTATTTATCTTCTCCCTCCCTCTAATTCCTGCTTCTACCGGAATTCATCTTCTAGAAAACACAAAAAACAATCGAAAACATAATTCCATTAATCCCCGTAAAACAACAACAATACTTCCGATTATCAAAATTTTAAATTATTATATTATTATTGTTATTATTATGTACGAGAAATTCTCTATTTGGCTACATTTAAAAAAAAATAGATATGTTCATGACTCGCACAAAAACTCCAACCTGAATTATTTATCTTCTGCGTCACCTTTCTCCTTCCCTTCAACATCTCCTTCTCTCTGTCCTTCAAATTAAAACATTAATGATGAAAATAGAAGTTGATGATTGCAAAATGGGGAAAAAAAAAAAAAAAAACAAGAATTCATTACCGGGGGCAGGTGGGGGATCATTTGAAGGTAATGGAAGGCACATGCCGGACTTTGTCCGAATCTTCTCCTCCTCCCAATGCCGAAATCCGTTCCTCCAAATGTGGCATTCTTATAATTCTCAATTTTTGAAGAGGAATGAATCTCAGTCCATCTGGAAGCATCATCAAATCAGGACAATCATTGATTTCAATTTCATAGAGAAGGGGCATGGCTCCTTCCTCTACTCTCCACTCCTTCAACTTTGGTAATCTCCATAGTTGAAACTTCTTCAGGCGAGGAAAACTGAATTCAGGACACTTCATCTCCTCCCCAACATAGGAATCCCACCCTAAATACAGATCTCTCAACACAGGAAACTTTCCCAGTATATCCATTGGATCATCCTCAATCCTACAATCCCACAATGACAAGCGCACAATTGTTGAGCCACTTACGCAGCTTCTGCACTCCTCTAGTTGCTTCCCAATCTCAACACATATCGTCAAATAATCGAGTTTAGGACAACCCAACACTTTCTTCATATCCATCACTCCTTCTCCTTCTGTTTCTGATATAAATCTGCAACCCTCTTTGATATCAATTGAACAAAACCGTAACTTATTCCATTTTGTAGTAATACAATCAATTACTGCCGACAAGCTCTCGTTGTCGCGGACTATACCTTCAAAACTTTGAAGATTCTTCAACCTTGTAATAGAGTTTACTTGATGCACTAAACTGTCGAACTCCACGAGAGTCTCCAACTCATAATCTACACCTTCATCCACCTTCAATGCATAATATCCAGCTAGTACTTCATCAGAATTCCGATCATGTAATGGAAGCAGCAAGTGCTTTAAACGAAGCAAATCCTTCAAAACATTTGGCACTCTAACATCCCATGAACTTGATAAATCAAGGGTCTGCAAGTATGACAAATTTCTTATGGTCGATGGTAACTCATCCAATTCACAGAATTCGAAACACAAATATCTTAGGTGAATTAGATTTTCAATCCTTTTTGTTACCTTTCCTTTTTCAAATCTCAATGTGCAAAAAATTAAAACTCGGAGCAATTTGAATATTTGAAGATCAATTCCAATATCTTGAAACTCAAAACACTCCATATCATCATTGAATAGTAGAAGAGTTCGGACGTTTCTGCAAGTTTCTTTATTGAACTCTGCTTTGAATTTTCCATCAGAGCTATAAATAGCCAAATGTCGTGTTTTGACTCCCACTCCCGACAAAGAGGTGTCATGCAATAACTTTCCACCTTTGTAATACAAAGTTTGCACACCGAAGCCCTCCCTTTTGCCTACAGACAAACATAGATCTCGCACTACATCGTGAAGCTTACACCATGAATATTTATTTCCTGGCTTGAATCATCATCAACTACTTTCACTTCAACAATAGATCTAGAGGCCAACTCACTCAAATAGAGCTCTGCAATCACCATCATTGATGACTCATCGTATTGTCTATCCACATTTGAAATCATTCCTTGTGCTATCCATAACATATATAGATCTTGTGCAAATATATCTTCGTCTTCCTTGAATAGACCAAGATAGAGAAAGCACGGTTTCAAGTAATAAGGTAGATCTTCATAACTTAAATTTAGCACAGCTTCTATCTCATTTTCACCATTCCTATGCAGATATGCATTGATATTTTCTTTCACCAACTCCCAGTCCCTCATAGATTTCCTCTCACTCAACACTCCACCTAATAAAGATATTTTTAGCGGCAGAAAACCACATTTTTTTACCATCTCATTTCCGATTTCCCGAAGCTTCTCTTCATCGAATGCAAAGTCTGTGAAACAATAACAATCAGACTCAACAAATGAATCAATTTTTAATTCGTCTAAGGTTTATTAAAAAAACTATATTAAACTTAAATTTTTCTCTCTCTCTTTTTTTATTGAAGAACACTTCTTATGTATTCATTTTCTATTATATGCATTTTACAAATATTGTAGAATTGGACAAGTGATGATTGAACATTGAAAGGGCACAAGAGCCGTAGTCTAAAATATGAAATTTTCCATATTTCCATATTATTTTTTCACAAAAAAGTGTCACCTGTACTCATTTAGAACTCTATTTATACTTTATTTACTGGGTTCCCTTTCATTCAATCTCAATATCTAATTTTCTTCTTTTAGTTGAATAACTTCATGAATAAATTAAGAGATAATAACCTGGAATATTGTTTGTGCCCGGAAATGCTTTCTTCTTCAGTAATTCCCAGCCGCTTTCCATGCTTAAGAGCCCCAGTTGCATTGAGAATCCAATCTCCGCAACACTTTCCTTACGCGTGGTCACTAAGATTTTGCTTTTCAGATCTTCAACCAGAAACGCGTGTTTGAGACCATCCCAATGATCCATTTTCCAAAGATCATCAAGAACAATGATGCAACGTCTATCCTTTTGGATTTGACACAGTTCCTCAATCAACTCTGTATTGTTCTGGCTAGGAATATCATCCTTTTTCGATGGGTTTAGCTGCTTCAACACATCTTTCAAAACCGATGTGATCTCACATTGTTGACTGATGCAAACCCATGCAAAACTCTGAAAGTGACTTTTAGTATCATTGTGATTGTATGCTTGTTTTGCAATAGTGGTCTTTCCTAAACCACCCATTCCCCATATGGAAACTATGCGATGCTGGTCGTCGTGGACTAGAAGAGAGACAACCCGCTCCAATTCATCTTGCTTTCCCACAAAGCAATCTTCAATCTTGAAATGGGGAAAGGTTTTCCTTTTCCATTGCTGATTAATATCAGTGGCGGAGCTTTCCCCTTCAATGATGCTTTTTATGCCGTAGTTTTGCATACTCTTACTGACACGCTCAAGATCGGATTTGATTTGTGAGATCTCAGAGCCTATGTGGTGAAGTGAGCGAAACTCTTTCAAGATGCAAGAATATCTGCGAATGTGGTTTTTGAGGCCTCGTCTTCTCTTGGAAGACACCTTTGCAGCGTCTTCAGCTCTGTATGCGAGATCTCTGATCTCCACAATCCAGTTGTGCACGCTCTCGCTTCGGTGCTGTTTCTGTTTCTTATCAGCATCTCTGAGGAGGCACTTCATCTCTTTCAACTGCGTTTCCAGCGCCTTCACTTCATCTCCCACACCAGATAGAAACCTTCCTTCTTCCAACAGCAAATCACGTAATGTTTCCAGGGCAACGGACACCACTGCTTCTGCCATCCCATCTATTTCTTCTTCTATACTCTACCACTTAAATTTCAAACTATGTCATAAAATAACTTGAAACTTGAAATATATTTTATAAAAATTAAAAAATTCAATGTCCCTTACCTTGAACTGTGTTTAATTTTTGTAAAATTTGGGGTGGGGAGGAAAGGGGATAAGGCAGCTGTGGAAGGAGATGAAGAATGAGTGGTTGTGTTAATGAGTGTTAGGTATGTGTTTAGGCATTTATGTTTGGTCTCAATTGATACAGCAGCACGTGACAATCACGCGCACGAGAATTCACCAGCTCAGCAGGATGTTCATGCTATGAGAGAATCAACCGTGTAAGAAATTATACAAATGGCAAGCTTTGATTGGAACAAGTGTTGAGTGCTGATTGCTTTCATACTTTTAAAATCTTGTTTAGCGGAGTTGTTAGTGCCAGTATATTTGCTTCGTAGCTGTATATATATATAAGTTATAAACTCACCTTTTATGTATTGAAAAACAGATTAAGAAAATGAATACAATTCCAGATTAATGCAAAAACAGAAACAGAGAGCATGCGTGGTTATGGCATAAGGAGAATCATCCATCCAGTGGCGGCCAGGCCTTCGAATGAGGAGGGCACTATTTTTAAAAAAAATTATATAATAGTAATAATAATATAATATTATTTTAGCTTAGTAGGGACAACAATTTAAAAAATATATATGTAATAAAAAATTTGATATTTAACTAAACTAAAAATATTTAAAAATTAAATTTTATTTAGCCTAATAAAGTCATTAGCTAAAAATATATTAAAATAAGATTTATTCTAGATATCAATTAAGATATTAAAATTTTATTATTCCTAACATAATACGGCTACCATAACGTTGGTCTTTCTACTAGAATACAAAGTGGCTGATGTCTTTTCACTTTTCCATTGCTTTTTATTTCTCTTATCACTTTTTATTTTTCAATATTATACAAATTACAAACGAATTTTAGTAAATAACAACTAACAACAAGTTGATAAGGTTTTTTCCTAAACAAATATTGTTTATGATGTGAATTTTTTTTTTTATCATAATATTGTGCAATTATTTTTAAATCATATCAGATTTTTCTTGCTGAAAAACATAATTTCCTAGGTTTTTTTCTTTGAATTTTTTGTTTAATTTTTTAAAATTTTCGAGAGTGATTTTAAATTTTATTTATTTAGTTATTATGTAATCGTTATTTTGATCTAGTAAATATCTATTTTATTTCTTAGAAAAAAAATAAAGAAAAGAGATGATGAAAAAAATCTCAAAAAATTTGCTTTAAAAAATGCTATGAGAATTATTTTTAAATGCTGACTATGCATTTAGTTTATATAATATTATTTAATATTTTATTTTCTTTCAAGTTTATTTAAGAATTAAGTGAGAACTATAAGATGATTGTGAAGTCGGGAAGGACTCAAGTTTTTAGTTATAAGATTTTTTTTTTAAAAAATTATAATTTTAAATAGAATAAATGATTTTAAAATGTATTTTATATTATTTTATATTATATTAATAATTATTATAGTTATTTAATTTAAATAAGGGGCACAAAATTTTTCCTCGCACCGGACCCCAAAATTTACAAGACCTGTCCTGCATCCATGGATTGGAAACTTCTGTTGCCGACGACAGCCAAAACCTTCCCAGATTTCTTCATCATTACTCTACGTATAGTGAAAAAAAAAATATCACTTATATTTCAAACTTTGTTTTTCTTATGATATCTTGTAAGATTGTATTCTTGCAAACTCACCTATATCATAAAATTCTGAACCGTATTTAGTTTTTACGCAAATGTTAGGAAATTTGTAGTGGGGAGGAAAGGGGATAAGGCCGCTGTTGAAGGAGATGAAGTATGTGTGGAAGAATGAGTATTTGTTGTCTTAACGAGTGTTGGGTTGGATTTACATGAACATTTATTTACTTTTCTTTGTCGGCCATAACTCATAAGTTACAAGCACATACAGTAGAGAGAGTAGGGCCATCGCCCACAAGAAAATATCTTTTTTGTTGTGCAATCTTGTAGATCATATTTGAAATTATTCTTTTTCTCCTTCTTATCATTGTCTTTTTATTAAATAAAATAAAGAATGTTTTTGATCTGTTTTAATTTTAGGATTAAAAACATATGTGCAAAGGGTTTGTGGATTGCAGATCTTGATCCCTAACACGGAAATGATTCGTAGTTTAATTTCTAAGAACTAGTATGGCACCCGCACGATGTGCGGGACTATTTAGTTTTATTTATTTATTTATCTATTTATATTTATATATAAATTAAAGAAAAATATTTATTTGATAATTAATCATTATTTTTCAAATATATTTATATTTTAATTTATATTTCCTCAAAATAATATGTCCTTGCCTTAGAGCGACATAGTTAAAGCACTTTGTATATGATCAAATTTATATAAAATGGATATTAGGAATCACATTTAAATTATGTACCCATATCATCAATAAAATAATATAAAATAACACAACAGCAGGAATATAAAACTTTTATATATTCCAAAAGACTTCCTTATATAAAATATTAGCAGTACATGACACACTAAGATTATCATCATCACTTGCTAATATTTTGAGTCAGTATCAAGTCGTAACTCTGGAAACAGCAACATATAATTGACCATGGGTAAATACAACTTTCTTCAATAAAATGCCGACATGTGATAAGAATTGTCATTGACTTTTGTTAATAGTTATGGCCTATGAAACAATAAAAAAGAACTATATTTTCTGAAACTTAAATGACAAACGTATATTAGAACCCGTTAGAGTCATTCTAGGAATAAAAGTAATTTCATGACCATAACTATTCCTGGTCTTAACTTCAATAAAATGATTGTCAAGCATGGTGATGATTAGACGGGTTACATTGCACAATCCATCATAATAATTTATATTTCTCAACAACATAAAACTCTTACATCCTTCCATAGATATGATGAATTTATAGTGGCATTGACAATGTCTCGCCTTTTTCCTTTGGTATAACATACAATATTTGCCTTAAATCACCCCAAAAAATTACTCCCTCCGTCCCAGGACAGTCGCAACGTTTTCCTTTTTGGTCCGTTCCAGAACACTTGCAACGTTTCCCTTTTTAGAAAGTTTTTATTAATTAATTATTCACTAAACCTACTCTACTCCTACCCCACTATCTCTCATATCTCATTATCTCTCCTAATCATTAACCTACTAATCTAACCCCACTAACTTCTCATCACTTTTTCTTAACCTCCGTGCCGGGTCAAACGTCTCAAGAGACCCGGGACGGATGGAGTATTATTTTTCCTCCAAATGGTTGTGTGCATGATAAGCTATTCTTAAACCGCATTAGATCCTTCATAGTTCGATCAATAGCTTCAAAACAATATGTGTGCGTCTTAGGAGTCTCATCTCAAACAATAAGCTTGCAATTGACAATTAATTCAGCTAAAGGGGTTCCTTTTTTTATGTTGCAAGTTGAATATTCATTAGGAGTTAGTGGAATGGAAAATCTCGAGTGAGCAATTCTTCCGTTAGGCAACAACAAAGATGTTATTCCACTTGAAGCAACATTTAAAAATTAAAATTACCAACCAATTTTTTTTTAATCACCCTTCAATGCTTAATATTTCAATAACAGATTTTAAGTTATAATTAATATTCAAATTAATAGTTATTACATTAGTTATTTTTTTTATGCATACAATGGTTGACTATTTTAAGCTATAATTTCGGACTTCTTATAACAAATAAAATTAATACATATTTAATGGAAGCTTTTGTTTAATTTTTAAAAATTGAACTAATATTCTTCACAGATATAATACGAATTTAAAAATACAATACAATATTAGCCCATAATTAAGCATCTCAGTCTTTTACTACCAAATTTGTATCATATTACTAATTAAACAGCTTATCGTATTGATGAATATAATATTTCACTCTAAATAATTTTTTTTAATATTTAATATGAATAAAAGAGAAAATGCATATCCTGAAAGAGAAAAATAAATAATATATAAACACTCATTTTTATAAAGTCGTTAATATTTATTATATATTATGAAAGCTGATATCTAATTAATTTATCCAAAAATATATTTAAATAATTTACAAATTTAAACAAATAAAATATTATTAATATACCTATACCTTTAAATATTATTTATATATTGTGTGTGAATCATATTTTAATAAAATTTTAAATTGATTGAACAATCATAATTGGTATATAAATAAAATTTAAATATATACCTCAATTTAGCAATGTAGTTTTTTTCAATTAAATTCTCAGTATTAATCTTTCTCATTACAATATTTTTTTATATACAAAAATATCAAAAAATAAATATTTTTATACAAATAATTAATATGATATATCCAAAATCAAGAAAAATAAACATCTACACATATATCTAAAAAACATTTACAATAAAAATAATTAGGAAAAAAACAAAAATATAAAATTATACATTCCAAATAATTATCTCAAACAATTTATTATTGACTTTTTATTTTCATAATAATTTTAATATTAATAATTTTACATATTTTCAATCATTTCAATGAAAATATATATATTTATATTCCAGAAAAATTTTCAATCCACAAAAATATATTTGCCTATTTTTTTTTTTTCAAATTAAAATTTTATCTCCATCTTCATCTTTTCAAATAAATGTGATATTCTTCATAATTATTACATAAACTTTTTTTTTACATAGATATGGTTATTACATCATTTTATTTGATAATAAATATTAACATAAATATAAAAAATAATCCATCAATTTTATATATCAAATCAACAATATCTAATTTTTATTTTAAATGATGAATATATTTAAAATAATAAATATAATGTTAAATATATCTTGAAAAAGTATTATTTTATATATCCAAAAGTACTATTTATGTTGAGTATATATTAAGTTTTTGAAATATATTATCCATGAAATATAAATAAAAAATCTTACAATCCAAATCAATATTTATTACATTGCATAGATTTGGTTATAACATCAACTGTTTTTTTTTTCTCAACAGTATTTTACATATTTATCCCCGGTTTTATTTTAATATATATATATATTCCTTAAACCTATAAATGTAATTAGAATTTTAATTAAGATCATACTAAAAAAAAAAAAAAAAACACTTTCGTGCCCCAATTATTAGGCCCATTTCTGGCCCTTTTATTAGTAAATGTGTTTAAGATATTCTATTCGGCATGAAGAATATTTAATCCGAAGATTATTTTAATAAACCGTGAATATTTCTAAGTCTGAGAAGGAATGGCTACAACTGTTAGATTATTTTTATAATAATCATATAATTGGCCATATAATTAATGTTAGGAGTCTATGTTAATTTATTTAGAATGATGGCTATTAAATATTAAAGAAATAGAATCTTTATTGGGTTTAAAATTTATTCCCTCTCCATTCAATTAAATAAGGTTATTTATGAAATGTTTAATCTTATTGAAATTAGTTACATGCGCCACCTAATTAAAAATTATAATGAGATAATAATAATAATAATAATAATAATAATAATAATAATAATAATAATGCATGAGCTTGGTCCAGCCCAGCTGGTGGCCTAATAATAATATGATCCAATATAAGAAAATAAGTTAAGGATAGCCCAAAACTCATACTCACTATCTCAACAACTAACTAAGCCCACGAAAAAGCTTCCTAGCAAGATAAAGCTGTTTTTCCACGCCTGAGGGTGGTGGTGGTGTTGAGTTGTTTACCAAACTGGAGGGAGTGGAGAGTGGAGAGTCTTCTTTACATACCGTTTTCTCACAGAAATCCTGTGTATTACAAGGATATAATGTAATAATACCTAATTTGTTTGATAATGAAACAAATAATTAATTGTACTGATACCCTGTTTTCTTGACATTTCTTTCTAATTTTGATATATTTGTATCTGGACACGGCATTTATGTTTTTTGGTCGGCCAATAATGTATGGGACAGGCTGCTTTTCTGTCAAAAAATATAAGCTCCATTCCAAATAACTTCTATGACTTGATTCCTGGCTAGTTTTCATGAAATTGGTTTGATAATTTTATCTCAAGTTTTGGCTGCTCTGACATTTTGAAGTATTTGTCTGCCCCTGCAGCTGGTTTCCTTTGGCCTGTCCTTGTTATTGCTACACTTGTTACTAGTCAGGCTATAATTTCTGCAATATTCTCTATTATTAAGCAATGCAATGCAGTCGGTTGCTTCCCACGTGCGTAGGTTGTTCACACCTCAAAACAAATTGAGGGCCAAATTTACATACCAGAAATTAACTGGATTTTTTCATGATTCTAACTCTTGCTGTTGCCGTTGGTAAAGGAAAACAAACCCAAGTAGTAATACTAGTGTAAAAGTGGAGCTTTCTAGGTTCTTAGGGGATGGGGTAATTGATTAATGATTTATAATACATTAAATATAATTCACAAAGACAAACAACAAATTTATAATTCTAATTTTATATTTATAAATAATAAATAACAAACAATTACATAATACTCCCTCATTCCCGAGTCATTAGTCTTATTTACTTTTAATGCGTTTATTAATATTTGTAACTGTAGTGGAATTAATATTTTAAATCCTATTTTCATTCTAAGAAATAGGATTAATTCTGCATGACAGATGAAAATAAAAAGTAAGACTAATGAGGCGAGATCGAATGAGTAAATAGATAAAAATATATATTTATTATAACTTGATCGATTCAGTTTCGGCGGAACCCAATATCTACAACTTGAATAAAACCGACTAAAGTCAATTTTAAAATTTGAAAAAATAAAACCCAAAACGGAACCCAAATCAAATAGTTGCCAATCTTCCCTTGGAAGGTGAGTGCAAATGAGGTCAACTATTTTCAAGTCAATTATCATCAAAATTCAAAGTGATCAAACCCCATTTCTCCCCTAACCATTTCTTGCATTTTCGAAGAAATCTTGAGAATAATGGCTGAGGTGATCTCCATAGCTCTGGAAACACTGAGAGATTTGCTGTTAGAAGAAGCCAAGTTCTTAGTGTGTGTTGGGGGTGAAGTGAGGACGCTACAATCGCAGCTCAAAGAGATCAACTCTCTCCTCATTGATGCTGACAGCCAACAGCACCAAACCCAAAGCGTGCGCAATTGGATTTCGGAGATCAGAGACCTTGCATACAGAGCTGAAGATGCAATCGCATCATACGCCGTTCGAGTCTCTTCAGACGCACGGGGCGGGGCTCTTCAACCACTCCTCCGTCGATTTTCACGCGTTCTAAGCTGTTTCTCGCTCCACCAACTCGGCCACGAGATCTCCGATATCAGATCCCAGCTTGCCAGAGTCACCGAGAGCATGCGTAGTTATGGCATGAGGAGCATCATCGATGGACCGGAAACCTCGGCTGCCGACGACAGTCATAATCTGATATGGAAAACCTTTCCCGATTTCGAGATTGGGGATTGTTTTGTAGGGAAGGAGGATGAGCTGAAGCGGCTTGTTGCTCTTCTAGCTGTAGGTGACTACCAACAACACCGAGTTATTTCAATTTGGGGAATGGGTGGTATTGGCAAAACCACCATTGCCAAGAAGGTGTTCGACCAAATGAAGCAGTCCAAAAACTTCGATTCCTACGCGTGGGTTTGCATCACTCAGCAATGTCGGATACGAACAGTTTTAGAGAGTCTTCTCAAGCAACTAATTGCAGAAAAGGGGGAGGGCGTTTCGAATCTGAGCGATGAGCAGTTGATCATGCAATTGTGCGAGATACAAAGAGCTGAGAGATGCCTCATTGTTCTCGACGATCTTTGGGAAACTTCCCACTGGAATGGCTTCAAGCACGCGTTCATTGTCCATGATTTGAAAAGCAAAATCTTGATTACCACACGCAAACAAAATGTAGCGGACATCGGATTCTCTGTAGAACTTGGGCTTCTGAATATGGATGAAGCTTGGGAGTTGCTGACGAAGAAATCATTTCCCCATCTAGGTTTGTTACATTTCTGTTTCTTCATAGTAAAAAGTGAGGTATTAATTATTACAAAAAATAGATAACTTCCATGATTTGTTTAACGGATTAAACAAGAAATGTTTATGCATGCCACAATAATTGATTGTCTAGCTAGTTGAATTTAGTTTTAGTTCAAAATCCATATTAAAATATTCAGCAACTGATTTACCTTTCAATATCAGCTCTAATTTGTTGCATCATCAAATATATATATACACTCCCTTTTCTAGCTTAATTATTCGTTTGAAGCTGCAATGATGTATGAGCACCTATTATTTCTATTTCATTTCAGACTTAGCATTGCAAGAAAGACTGCATAACATTGGTAATGAAATGGTGCGGAAATGTGGATTTTTGCCACTAGCAATATGTTTGCTGGGTGGCATCCTGAGCAAGAAGAGTTCTATGAGGGAATGGGAGTTGGTGAATGCAAACATAAATTCATGTTTATATAATTGAGGTGAAGGACAAGACAGAAAGGCTAACTCGATTGAACAAGTGCTGCTTTTAAGTTATGAAGATCTCCCTTATTATTTGAAGCCATGTTTTCTCTATTTAGCTGTTATCCTGGCAGAAGATGAAGAAATTGTTCCTATGGATTTATACCGGAGGTGGATTGCACAAGGCATGATTTCAAATGAGAATATTCAAGGACCTGATGAAACTTTACCGGAGATCGCAGAAATCTACTTAACAGAGTTGGCCTCAAGGTGCATCGTCCAAGTTGAATTCGGAGTTGAGGATGGATCCGTACGCACACAAAAATACCGCACATGCAAACTTCATGATGTAGTGTTGGAGCTGTGCGTAAAAATGGCGAGAAAGGAGAACTTTGGTGCACAAATCTTGCAGTATCAAGATGGGAGATTTAGTACCTTACTGCACAAAGCTTTTTCGCGTATGAAAACACGACATTTGGTTATCCATTTCCAGAAAGAACTCCAACTAGAAGAACATGATGATGATTCTGCTATTCCTGGGAGCAAACATTTAAGATCTCTTGAAATGAAAAATCACATATATGGGAAAACTATTGAATTTCCAGCACACAGTATAGCTGATCATCTGCACAAGTTCAAGATGCTCAAATCCCTGGTGATCGAGAGATTCAAATTTGCAGGAAGAAAGTTTCCCAGAGGAATCACGAACCTTGTCCACCTTAAATATTTGGGGTTAAGGGAATGTGAACTCGATGAGCTCCCGTCGTCCATTACCAATTTGGTGTACCTGGATACCCTTTTCTTATCCGGGTCATGGAATCTTTGTGTCCCAGATGTTCTGAACAAAATGTTGAGATTAAAACACTTGATCCTTCCCTTCTATGACAAGAAAACAATTGGTAATTATCGAATGAGCTTGGATGTGGGCGATGAGTTGGAGACTCTATGGTGGTTCGACAGCTCAGTGCATGAACTAAAATCAATTTCCAAAATGAAAAATCTCCGGCGTTTTTCGGGTGTATTAAGTGACAATGAAAGCTTGTCAACTGTGATCAACGTCATTGCCACAGCGTGGACCAAATTACAGTATTGTGTGGTTATAATAAAACAGGGTTGCGAGTTTACAACAATTAGTGAGGTTGGGCAGAGGATGTTGAAGCAAGTGTTCACATGTCCCAATCTTTATTACTTGATGATTCATGTTGAGCTAGGGAAGCAACTAGCAGAATGTGGAAGCCACATCATTAATTCGAACCTTGTGGAATTGACCTTGGAAAACAGCGAGATTGAGGATGATCCAATGGTGATACTAGGAAAGCTTCCTAGCTTGAGAAAGCTGTTTTTACGACGAAGATCGTTTGTGGGGGAGCAATTGGCATGCCCTGCATCCAGTTTTCCTCGTCTCAGGGTGGTTGTGTTTAGTTGTTTACCGAATTGGAGGGAGTGGAGAGTGGAGGAAGGAGGCATGTGCATGCCCCTTCTTCATGAAATACATCTCCATTATTGTCCAAGTTTCCAGAAGCTTCCGAATGGATTGATTTTCATTTCTACGCTTCAGACACTCACGGTAACTGGGATGTCTGAATTGGGTACTAGAGTTTCGGAATTTGGAGAGGATTTCCACAAAGTCTCTCATGTACCTTCAATTATCATCCACAACTAGATGATACTACCTCGAGCCCAATTCTTCTAAGCACTGGCAGTCCACCTATTCAATTCACATTCTTCAAAACGTAAATATCTAAGGTGAATATATTTTTATTTCTTTAATTGTTCTCACTTTCTGGTTTGATTGTATTGTTATATCTAATCCTTAATGCATGCTAGTTAGTTCAAGAAATTTAAGAGCGGTGGTAACAGCGGTGGGATCTGTTTATTCGGTTGTTTTTGTGTTTCGATCTGTTTCTGCATAGATCTGTTTACTCGTTAGTGGCTGTTGGCTTCTTTGAGAGGTGTTTTTTGTTTTGCTTACCTCTCTTGTTTGTCAATGTTCTCGTGTTTCGCTCGCCGTGTTCCCCCCATCTATTGCTACCTTTGGTGGTGGAGGTTTGTGATGTTTTTATTAATTTCATATGCATGTTAAGGATAAGGATTTCCTTCACGCGGAGGTATTTTTTGTCCTTTCTAAGTTTTTGAGAGTGGTATAGATTATTAGTGATGATAAGCTGAATGATTACTGGAATGTTTGTGTTTGTTGATTTAAACTCTTCTGTTTTTTCCATTGGTGGCCATAATCGGACTGTTCATCGTATTTATACTGTTGAACAAGACACACTGCATTTTATTTTTTCTGTACATCGATCAAACATAGTCCTGTTCTGTACTATTTTGAGCTGGATCTTTACTTGAGTTAAGTGCTCGTGTATGCAACTCGATAGCATTCGAGATAGAAGATGTATGTTGCCTGTATGTCACTGGATGATCATCTGAAATTTCTAGCCATGTACCATTTCTATGGATTAGCATGTAACATTGGTTCCTTCATATTATAATACCCATTTGCTCATTCACTCTTTCAACTTTATACTGGTTTTGAGCAGAAAGTTTGTGTATCATCTTCACAACATACTCGTATAACTATGGCAATAAACTTTGTGATTTTCTCATTTCTTATACTTTTTTTTTCTGGTAAATTGCTTGATAGGTTGCATCACCACAAAGGAGTTGAGGGCTGTGATGCAGGATATGATAACCGAGGTTGACGCTGATGGAAATGGGACGATAGACTCCCCAAAATTCCCCAACCTGATGGCTCGCAAGATAAAGGACACTGATTCTGGGAAGGAACTCAAGGAAGCATAGAGTCTTTGACAAGGACCAGAATGGATTCATATCTGCTGCAGAACTAAGTGATGAGGAAGTTGACGAGATGATCCGTGAGGCTGATGTGGATGGCGATGGCCAGATCAACTATGAGGAGTTCGTCAAGTTCATGATGGCCAAGTGAGATCTGACCACCTCCCAATTATAGTTTTGAAGTTTTAGATCATGTTCGATGAGATTTCTGTTTCTGCTAGACGTGCTTTTGGCATCATTAGTTTCGTTGGTTGGGTGCTTACCTGTTTTTCCTGTTTGCATAGCTTCTAAGTATATGCTTGTGTTTAGCCTTTGCAACTATTTTCTTTCAATATTTTGTGTCTAGAACATTTGGTGAACTTTTGGCTTTGGCACTGAACACCTTCTGTTGATCTTTTCTCTTACATTCTTATATTATTGCCCTTGCCAAACCAATTCCAATACCCTCTTGTATTCCATAAGGAGACTTTGTAGCGATTTTCTACGGTATCAGACTCTGCCTCCAAGAAGATTAAGGCCAACTACATGTCTTTTTACTTACTCTTTTCAATGGCAAATGATTTGCAAAGAGAAACAATTTCGGCTTTCTTCCGATAGGTCGTGGCTTATAACCTGCACCAACTTATCGAGTCATTTATTATTGATTTTTCTAACATGTTTCGTGATGCCGACACTGTAGCACATCTCTTGGCTCGTATTGGAGCCCGTTGTAACTATTTTCTTATTTGAACGGATTATTTCCATGACTGACTCGCTTCTTTAGTTAGCTGTACTATTAATCTGATTTCAAAATCCTCTTCAGAAAAATAAAAGAAGATCAATTTTGTTTAATAAAATGAGATTGTTTCGCATAAATACATGTTGGAAAGCGAATAGCTAGAATCTGTATTTTTCTTTAATTGTTGAGTCCTTATTTAATTTCTATTTTAGTGTGCAGATTACATTTGAAAAACTACGTAACAGTATGGGTGGTAATTCGTGCGGATCGGATCCTTATCGTGTCAATCCACTATCGATCCGATCCGTTAAGGTCAAATCCGTATCTGATCCGTTACGAAAAATCAAAATTCGTATCCGTATCCGATCTGTTAAGCTCAAATCCGTATCCACACGAATCCGATCCGTATCCGTTAAGGATCCAATAAGTATCCAATCCAAATGATCCGTTATGTATCCGATCCGATAAGAATCTAAATCAGATTAATTCAATAAGAATCCGTTTCTATAAACACAATTATAATCCAATAAAAATTTGATAAGATAATACAAAATATTCATATTTGATTGTTCAAATAATGTGTTTGATAAATAAATAAAACTGCAACTTCATTTGAAACTATAATCCTCAATCAAATATCCGAAGATACATAAATAAATCTTAAATTCCAATTCTAGTGGTCAAATATGTTCATTTCTAAATATTGATCAATCTTTCACATTAGTCGTCAATACTCCACTTACAATTTTGAGGGAGAAAAATATTAATTAAAACTTTAAGATTTATAACAAATAAAATAAATTATAATAAATACTTTTAATCTATCATGGTGAAATTGAAAGAGTTGAGACAATGAATGAGAATCTACAATACTTTCATCAACAATAAAATTAAGATCTCACTTTTTAGTTAATCCGTTGATACAACTTAATTGAAAACTTGAAGTTGAGAAAAAAAAGAAAGTTACTAAATTTTGATAGTAGAAGAAAATAAATATTAAAAAAATATAATTAATAGATAAATAAATACATTTTTGGTGGTGAATTAATAAAATGAGACACGAACAATGAATAACCAAGAGCTTTGAGTTTTTGAAAGAAATTTAAATCTATATTAATGTATCAAAATTAATTAATTAATTATTATATTTAAAAAATAAATAATTTTTATTAATTTATTAACGAATATTCGTATCCTATCCGAATCCGATCTGTTTAATGAATTATCCAATTCAATTCATATTCAATTCGAATCCGATACACAATTTTTTTGTCTTTATCATGTCGATCCGATAAGGATTCATATCCGATAAGCCTCAATCCGTATCCGTTATTATCGTGTGAATTCGTGTCGGATTATCGGATCGTATCAGAAATTGCCACCCCTACGTAACAGTAATTAACTTTACTTCACATGCCAGTCTTTCTATATTATTAGCTTGTGTTAATAATTGCATAATTAATGAGTACCCTTTCTTTCCATATATTTGAAATCATACCTTGTGCTATCCACATTTTATATAGATCACAACCACATATTCAGGGGCAGTGTAGGTCTTTCCTCTTTTTCACTAATCTCCCTGCATTTTAAATTTATTATATAAAATATTCAAAGATCTTCAATGGAAGACACCAATATAAAATTTGGATTGAGAGTTTTGAATTTAAATTCTGTCTTTTGAATTTAATTGACATCTAATTAAACCATCTTTTCAAATTTTAATCGATATTAATTCTCTAATAAAACTAACTCATAGAAGCATCCATTCATTTTTTATAACCAAGTACTACAATTACAACAATACTATATTAGAAATTTTTTTCACTATTTTTAATTAATTATTTATTACATATAAATCCCCTGCACGTTGCTACAAAACCCATTTCTTCTCCATAGTCTCTCATTACTCCATCCTGCACAACAAAACACCACATAAAATCCAAATCATCAAAATATTAATTTGTTTTGTTTTAATAAATATAAATACAAAAACTTATAATATGATATGCATAATACATACTTAGAGCAATCAATATTATGGGTAACGGCCATGTAGGGAGCATCGACGGAACATTCTTTAGGGAGTCCGGCGACCTTCTCTTCGTGTTCGTCGAAAAGACTGTCCATTATATTCTTCAGGCACTCGCACGTAATCCGTCGTTCTTCCGTCGACGTGATATTGCCGTGGAGGCTTTTAATTCCATCGCAACATTCATCCTTGTAGCCTTCGCCATACGCGTAGATTTCGCATGTGAACGTGTATCCCATCACCACTCTACAATCATCTATCTCCGCCTCGCCCCCACGTGGCATGACCACCGTGATCAGCAATGCCGCAATGAGAACTGGCTTCATCATTCCGGTCATTGGTTTCAGGTTTTGGTGGGAGATGATATTAAAGTTTGTATTGTAGTTTGCTTCTTTTGTAGAAATGCAGGTTTATTGCAATGTTTATATAGAGAATTATTTGGCCCATTTTGGGGGTTTGTTTTGTTATGAAATAATATTTGATGTGTGATTTTGTATATTTTAGTTTGTTGATGTGTGTTTGTAACGCTCTAGTTTTTATGGAATAAATAATACAGTAAAAAAGAAAACTTAACTTTTATTGACAAAAACAACTTGCAAAATAAACTGAATTATTTTAAAAATAAAATAAATGAAAATAAACTTAAAGTAAATTCTTTAGCCATCATCACCTCTCCACTACATTGCTCGATAATTTTAATTAAAAAAATGTAATAACTAAATAGTGATCATATTCATTCAAAGGTATATAATTATGCAAATATAATATGTAGCTCGTGGCTAAATGATAACATATATAATTCGTCGACACATAGATTTTTACCTTGACTTGGAACTTAACTTGGAAATTATGCAAATTAGCTAGTTCCTCGCACCACCTAAATAATAAAACTACTACTATTAATAATAATAATAATAATAATAATAATAATAATAATAATAATAATAACAATAATAATATGTTATCATAAAGTAATTGAATCCTATGTGTAATAATTAAAGAAATAACTAGAACCATATTTGAGCATAGCACGCAAATATATATTTAAAACTTTAATATAAATGAATTATTTTTTCATATTTTCTTATTAAAATAAATTTATTATTATATCAATTTAACATATATTAGAAAAAATATTTAAATATTTTAAAAAATATATATTAAAACTACTAAATAAGGATATATTTATAAAAATATGAATTGTTTCATGTAATGAATAAGAAAAAATAGTTTTTGGACTAAAAGATAAAATATACTAGATTGCATCGATAACATTAGTTAATATATAAACTCGTTGTATGTTAATTCCTTGATTCTGACATATTTTGACATAATTATAATTTTCAATCTTCATAGCTTATCTATATTTAATTCGTATATATTTTCTCCTGTGTAAAAAATCACTAAATTTCCATAATGTCTAAAATACATGTTTTTAATGTAAGCATATAAACCCTAAATTTTGTAATTTTTAGTACATAAATTTGTGTGCTAAAAAATCATAATTTTTTCTCAAAACCTAAAATATGGGTGAATGGCACAATGAATAAAAACTTTGATAATTGGAAATGTGATTGCCCCACAACCAATGAACTGATAATTAAAAAATAAAATCATGAATTTATTTGATATTCTTTATTTAGTTTGGACCCATTTTTTCAAAAACTCGGGGAATGAAATATACGAAAACTCTTTTAGTATGATATATTCGTTATTTAAATGTATAAGTTAACTCCATGCAACACTGAAAAAATTAGGATTTATTTTTTGAATTTATATTATGATATTTGATTTTGATATTGATTTTCATGTGCAATAAATTAAATATGGTAGTTTTTTTTCTTCTTTTTCCTTTTCCTTTTACAATTAATCTTCACAAATAATCATTTTAAGAAATAACTGTAAGTAAAGCATGTATATAAAGAACACTAAAAATGACGATTATTTCCTTTCACTTTATTATGCCAACAACAAATATTCTTTTATTTTAGAAATAAAGTCTCCCCTCATTATTTAAGCCAAAAGATTTCTTTATGTTAAAGTAGTCTTAATATAATTCGAGGAAGTTGTTCGAGTGGGTCCAAGATGTTGATTCGAGTAGTGGCGGATCCAGGATTTTTTCTTGGGCGGCTCTATTATACTTTAACGTAAAAAATTCACACTATACATCAAAAAAATTAATAAAAGTAAATCATGTTAATGATAAAAGTAAATCATGTTAATCATGTTAATGATAAAAGTATAATTAACTTATATAAGTGTAATAACACTTTTATCTTTTAAAAAAGCAGGTATAAAAATATATATATATTTTTTATTTTCCACTCAAATTGTCTTCTCCTTCCAAAATCCAAAATAAATAGTGACGCTTGTTCTCTTCTCTCTACCACCGGCGGCAAAATTTTTACAGCAGCTGCAGCACCAACACTCAAATTTCTTCTTCTTCCAAAAAATAAAAACACATGTTAGGAGGCTAATTATGAAAAAAATGGATCAACCCATAAAAATTTAAGGTAATTTCTCGACTTGGGGGCTGAAGCGCCCCCAAGCCCTAGTGTGGCTCCGCCGCTAGGTTCGAAAAAGTGGGTCGAGCCCGCGTAAGCCGAGGAACTCAATGAGCTTTTTCAGTTGGGTAGATATGAAAAAAATATAATGTATATCTTGTTTCCTCATTAAACGAGATTTATATTAGGATTTAAATATACCTATACCATATCTAGATTTATATTCCTTCTGTATTTAGAAATCTCTCCCTATAAATATCTCTGCTCCCCAACATTGTTATTTGTCTCAAATTTTGTATTTTGTCCACCATAATAAAATCATCAATGACGAGGATTGAAGATCGGACATAGAGGTTTTGCTCGAACCACTATAATTCTTTGTGTTCCTTATTTTTCTGTTTTTAATTTGTATTTACAATCACTTAATTCACACAAATTGGTGCGGTAAACGTGAAGGTAGGATTGCGATAGGTTCAATCAAATTCGAGGTGGATGGTTTCACAACTAAAATAAACCTTAAATAAATTCTTTAGCCATCATCACCTCTTTTATTCTAAAAAATGTAATAACTCAATAGCAATCTATTTATCCAAGTTATATAATTATACAAATATAACATGCAGCTCATGACTAAATGATGACACATATAATCAATCAACTAATATCGTAACATGTGTAGCTCGTTGGCTAATAATAAGTATACCTATAAAAAAGTATAACAAGTATAAATAATATTTGGCACACTTAAATCTTTGCCATGACTATGACCTTAGACTTGGAAACCGCGGTGCAAATTAGTTAATTACTCGCGCAGCCTAAATAATAATATTATGTTATCATAAAATAATTTAATCCTACAAGTAATAATTATAAAAATAACTTGAATTCATATTTTTTTTTATCAAAATATACTTATTATTATATCTATTTAACATATATTAGAAAAATATTTTGAAATTTAAAAATATTATATAAAAAATACTAAATAAGGATATACTTATAAAAATATAAATTGTGTTCATGTAATGAATAAGCAAAAATATTTATCACTTGTTGGTCTCAAAATCGGAGTATGAATATATGCAGCGGAAGTTGAAATATCTTGCACTTGTTCCGAAAACTGACTACGACTCAGTTTTCAGTTTTTGTCAAAAGTCAGTTTAAGCTCGAACTAAGGATTAAGTAAATTTAAGTTTAGGTTTGAGATATACACTTCAATTAGCCAAGTATTGAAGGTTTCAAAGTAAGCACAAAAACTTAATGCAGAAATTTAATAAAGCAATAAGTATCACAAGATATTTTAGTGGTTCGGAATCAAAGTCCTACGTCCACTCTTCCGAACTTAATCGTGGATCCACTAAGTCACAGAGTTACAAGCCATCTCACGATCTATGGTTAGCTAGTCAGAAGCCTCTGTCCTTCGCTAACGTCACTTATCCAGAAACTCCTTGTAAGCCTGCTACTTCTTCAGGTTGAAGTGAGGACGCACCCCGAAACCTTCAAACTGGATGGTTGGATGTTTACTTGTTCTTCCCAAAACTCAGGTTGGTTGGCTATACCCGTAATAATCAAATTTCCAAAGTAGGAAATTGACTACTATGAATATTATTCATCAAGAAATAGCTTCAACCTCGTGCACTTATGTAGATGCATGGAGAGAATAACTTAAGTTAGAAACTTAGTCACGTGTTCAGATAACATGGAAATTTAGGGAGCTTGATTTTGGAAGCAGAGCAAGGTGACACCAAGGAAGTCAACCTTGAGGATACCAAGGAAGCAGACTCAGCTGTCGAGCTAACTGCAATTCAGAATCCAGATGCTGATCAGGATGCAGTCTTAAAACAAGGAGATGAGGTCGTTCCAGATCAAGGTGACAAAGAAGGTTCTGAAGAAGAAGAAGAAACCGTTCAAAAACCTAGAAGTGAACTATCTCAAGGGGAACATCCTGCGAAGATCCAGCTACTCGTGCTGAAGCCGTACTTGTGAAGAAGCCAAGTTGGCTAAGAGATCATCCCAAAGAAGCCATGCTCGATGACATTAGAGATCCTGTTCGAACAAGACAAGGGACAACATTGATGTCTTGCTTCTTATCTCAGATCAAACCAGTGAAGATCACAAAAGTTCTTCAATCAACAGACTGGATAAATGCGATGCAGGAAGAAATAAATGAGTTCACTCGCAACAATGTGTGGTATCAGGTGGATCGACCTACACATCAGTCTGTGATTGGTACCAAGTGGATCTTCATGAATAAAAGATATGAGACCGGTACCATTGTTCGAAACAAGACAAGATTGGTTGCAAAGGGATACGCACAATGCGAAGGGATAGGCTTTGACGAGACATTTGCTCAAGTTGCTAGATTGGAAGCTATTCGGTTATTCCTGGCATATGTAGCCTACCACAACTTCACAGTTCTTCATATGGATGTGAAGAGTGCTTTCCTCAACAACGAATTAAAGGAAGAAGTCTACGTCGAACAACCCCCAGGTTTCGAGCAAGGAAATAAAGTCTACAAGCTAAGAAAAGCGTTATATGGATTAAAGCAAGCACTTAGAGCATGGTATGAAACTCTCTCACAGTTTCTGCTCAAAAGTGGATTTGAAAAGGGTGATATAGATCGAACACTATTCAAGATAAAAGATGGAGAGGACATCCTACTTGTTCAGATCTATGTGGACGACATCATCTTCGGAAGCAAAAATACCAAGTTACGTGAGAAGTTTGCCCAGCTGATGCAAAATAAATTTCAGATGAGTATGATGGGCAAGATGACATACTTTCTTGGTTTGCAAGTTGATCAGTCTGACGAAGGGGTTTTCATAAGTCAGAAGAAGTACACTCAAGACCTGATCAACAAATTTTGTCCGGAGAAGACAAAATCACTAAGGATTCCTATGAGCACCAGTTCTCAGATGACTCTCGATGAAGAAGGAGAACCTATCATCCCGACAACTTATAGAGAAATAATTAGGTCTCTACTGTATCTAACTACCAACCGACCTGATATATCTTATGCCATGGGAGTATGTGCAAGATTCCAGGCGAATCCGAAGAAGTCTCACATGGAAGCGGCAAAGAGGATCGCGAGATACCTTAAGAGTACAGAGTCGCTAGGTATCTGGTATCCCAAAACTGATGGAATCATGTTAAAAGGATTCTCTGATTCAGATTTCAGAGGATGCAGAATTGACAGAAATAGCACAAGTGGAACGTGTTAGTTTTTAGGACATAAATTTAGTAGCTGGTTTAGCAAGAAACAACATTCCGTGGCTACATCGACCACTGAGGCAGAGTATGTAGCAGCAGCCAGCTGTTGTGCTCAAGTGCTTTGGATAAAGCAGCAACTTAAAGATTATGGAATAGACACTGGATGTGTTCCTATCTACTATGATAACAACAACCCAGTTTCTATTCGAAGAATCCAGTTCTACATTCCAGGACAAAGTACATCCATATTCGTCACCATTTCATTCGAGATCATGTAGAGAAGGAAGATGTCTAAGTGGAACATATTAGAACTGAAGACCAGTTAGCAGACATCTTTACCAAACCGCTACCTAAGGCTCGTTTCAAAGAGCTATGCATCAAACTAGGTCTTTTACAGTTTGATGAAGTCTCAAGAGAAGGAGACGATAATTGATTGATGCAAAACAACTGTTGAACTAAGTATGTTAAATCTAACAAGATTTTATTTAGACCAGTTGTAGAATTTGCAATCATGATTCAATCAATGTTTGAGTAAAAGAGAAATCAGCTTCTTCTTTCATTATAAAGAGGAGGATACATTATCCGAGCAAGATACATGGAGTTCACATCTACGGGAAGTAGGAGGAAGCACATTTTGAAGGATAATAGTCGATGGCAATCAACCTTGTCCCATCCTCCGTGAGGAGAGGGAGCCGCTTCTCAATGAGCCAGCCAAGTTGCATGCCGTATGTGATGGTAAGCTCAGGAAGATTTTTAAACGCAGTTATCAAGCGGTCGAAGATGAAAGAAGCCCAATCTATGTCAGCCTGGTCCTCAAATGCCAACTTAGCCTTCCATACTAGCGGTGAAAAGTCTGTATCCAGAAGATATTTGCCAACCACCATCTGGTTAATTATGTCAAAGGTCGCTAAATAACGCGGCTTGAGAAAGTTACTAGTCCTAGTTGGATGGAAACCAACCTCCGATACCCTCCACCGCTGCCATGCTGACCACTCGGGTCCTATGACATACTTGAGATAATCCTTGACCGTGATATCTGCTTGCTTAAGCCCAAACTCATTTGCAAGATAGTCAGCAGTCAAGTGGAACTCCACATCATTGAGATTGAAGTAGATTTCATTCTCAGTGACCGTAGAACTGTAGGCAAGCACCTTTAATAAGTCTCTGTGGAAGGAATGAGGTTCCTTGGCCACAAAGGATTCAAGATGGTTAGCCGGCAGTTTTGCCAGCACTTCGTCAAAAATGTTGGGAGTATTCCAGTTCTATCGCTAGAATCCACCATAATCAAGAATTTTGTTCCGTTGGATATAGATTTTTACAATATCATTCACCATGTCTGGAGAAGGATCCATTTTCCTGAAGATATTACAAGAAGCAAAGAGACTTGTGCGAATATGAAGTTATAAATATTACTTCATGTCAAGAGTATTTATTGGAGATTTCTGCACAAGGATCGATGAATCATAATTAAATGTTCTGCATCTCATTACTTCAGAAAAGATGTAAAGACAAAGAATACAGGAAGCTAAAGGAGTAGACTATGCAAGCAATTAATCCTTGGACGTACGGCTACGATTTCAAGGTTACATATTTATCTCTAAAGAAGGAAGTTCAGATTATGAGATTTCAAAAGTGTTAATCACGTACAAGTGCATAAAGCGTACAACTAGAGAAACTGTACTGTCATACTCTGTGTCTCAAGACTGAAAAGATAAAGCCCTTTCACTTCATCAACCAGAAGTACATTACTGAAACAACATTTCTATAATGTACAAAAGAAATGAAGTATCAATCCTAGTTAATGAAAGGGACGAGGTCTCGGGGGATGGAAGTCAGAATCCCTGAGGTTGGTTGGGCCATGTGCGAGGGATGGGAATTTCTGCTCCAGGAGCCAACTCAGCTGCATCCCATAAGGAACTGGAACGTCCGGCAGAAGCTCCAAAGACTCCCGCACCTGGTTGAAGACGTATGCAGCCCAGTCAACTTCCTTTTCTTCATCAAAGGCCATCATTCCTTTCCAGACTGCCAGAGAGAAGTCCAGATCCAAGAGAGAGATACCGACTATAATATGATTAATGATGTCAGAAACCACTCGATATCGAGGCATCAGCCAGTATGCCGCGTGTTGGCTGCAATGTTCACGTCAACTACCTAAAGGATGGCTATTACCTACACCTAATAGGTAAAAAACAAGCTCAATTGCAAACCAATCCCTCCAAGAAAAGTAAACAAGCATATTTGACATCAACTCATCACAATATTTATTCAACAACACTCACTAATGCAATTAGTTCTCCATACCTTGAATTAAGTACAACACAAATAGGAAATTGAAAGAATTCATTACAAAACTCAAGGTTAACGATTGATCTTCTTTGGTTGCCTTCTTTGAATCCAATCTACCTCCCCTCCTTTTCCAGTCTTCACAAAATGGATAGAATGTGGCTTGATTCACCTTGATTTTGGTTGGGGAGAGGTTTGGAGATGAATCAATGGAGAGGTATCGTGACGGTTATTCTAATTTTGGGCAAAAGCTTATGAAATAACTGATTTTCCCCCTTTTATAAGCGAGCAAGCAGGGCCTCGGATAACCGAGCCGAAATTGGCTCGCCCGAGCTAAGTAAAAACTCGCCAGAAACTGCAAATCCCACAATGGCTCGGCCGAGGGGACCCTCTGAAGTGCAGGCTCGGTCGAGCACTGCAGGGTCGGCCGAGCCAAGCCCGTGTTCCAATGGCTCGGTCGAGCCTGCCTTGGCTCAGCCGAGAAATCCCTCTGAAATCAGGTTTCTTCCCTCCTTTGCTCCGCTCTGTCGATCCAACTTCCTTTGATTCCAAACTCGGACGATTTTCCTCCAAAACTCCACCAAATATGCCATATTACGCTCAAAACGCGTCCTACAACTTTTCAAACATGACAACACGAAAATAAGGGAAAAGAACAACAAAAGTATATGATATGAGGATAAAATGGCCACAAACATGCACGCTCACACATCGAAAAATAGGTCATTTTACACACATATCATAATCCCCCAAACTTGAACCTTTGATTGTTCTCAATCAAAACAAAGTAAGGCAATTAATAAACCTCATCAAACAACCTCATAGCTCATCTTAGTCATCTTGGCATGCTTTTATTGAACAAGATTATCACCTAACTTTGTGACACGGTTAATGCTAACGACTAAAACCACTCATCAATGTTGGATAAAGAAATGAAAGCACTCCCTTACGTGTTTTAGGGATTGATGAAATTTCACTCATTCACAAGATATTGAGCACAATATTCATAGGCTTGAAACAATTCTCACCACTATACTACAACGAGTTGGCTCCTAAAATCACGAAGGTCTTTATTTTCGGTTATAATGTGGCTTACTAAAAGGTAGGTGGTTTTGGGCTAAAGTGACGAACTTCTCCATATCCCAAAACCCCCAAACATATTCTCTTCAATCCAATTTCTAACCTTGAGGCTTTTTCATCAAACACATCTCATATTTTTTCTTTTCTTTCTTTTTTTTATCTCATTTTTTTTTCTTTAGCACCATCATTTTTTTTTCATTCATGGTGCTTTTCTTTTCCTTTTTCTCTTTTTTCCTTTCTTTTTTTTCAAGCACCCAAAATTTTGTTGGTACCCATTTTTCTAGGATTCAAATCAATCCTACACTCAATACTTCATTACCTCAACAATCAAAACTCAAAGATATCAAACAATTCTCAGCCCAACTCTCATCTCCGTATTCACCCTCATACACCCATTTCCCAAAAGTTTTTCCTAATAATTTCAAAGAAAATTCTCCATTTAAGCACAATCACGGGAATCAAGGATATGAAGGGAAAAAATTATGTTATTAACCACTTTATACTCCCGGAGTGAAAGGTAGGACTAAGAATCGATGGCCTAAGATCATTTTTTAGTTACCAAACTCATGACAAATAGATAGAGAATATATTCAAGTTCTAGATTTTGTGCTCTCAACCTTGCCACTCACAAACGATAAAGATATGACAATATCAAGGCTAAAAAACTCTCGGCTTTTGTCAAGTCCTAGGCATTAACCTCGCACAAAACTCGGCAATTCAAAAGTTCAATTCGAGCACGCCTTAACAACTAGATTAGGTCCTATCATTGGTCAAAGTAAATTTCAAGCTTACAAAGTAAATCGTGATTCAAATCTCCAATTCTTGTTTAGGTTCATCACTCACACACAACACAAGCACACAACATCCTAATTAACAATCTACATGCCAAGAGACAATTGAATTGAAACTAAATGGTAGGAGAAACGATAGAAAGCATTACCCATCGGTAGACACGATCCAACCGCTCTCCATTCCTTATTTGCACCTACTACAAATCAATACAACACCACCAAACAATTGAGCATAATAAAGCCAATTAAACTCTCATATCCACCAAACTTGCCACAAACCAATATCTCAAGAAAAATATAACATTTATCCACTAGCACCACCATTCATACCAAACCATTAATCATAACCACAAACCAAAACTAAATAGAAAGAATTCAACTCATGCAGGCTCGCAAAATGATTCATCAACAACCATTCAATAGAAATAAAAGTAAATCATATCATCATCCACAATCCATAACCAAATCAAGGTAGATCAAATATCATAATACAACCATATCGAATGACTAATATTATTCAAATCCAAACTAAACTAATCTACACTAAGGATAGAGATAGAGATAAGGATAGAGAAGTGAACCAGAGGAGAGCAACGGATACCGACCAATCCCCCCCAAACTTTGTCAAGTTAGACTAAGTTTGTAAAAAGGTAAACGGTGCGCTCTCACTCCCCTTGATCTGCTAGTTGTGGCTGACGGATCCTGCAGGCATATGGAATGGGCAGACGGCGATGTAACTCACGTACATCTTCCTACAAAGTCTCTACATTCTGGTCGATTCCATCAAACCTTGCAGCAACGGTGGCCTGATCCACCAAGTAACCCTACCGAAAAGTAGCAAAATCATCATGGATAGATCCTAGCCTCGTATCAAGACCTTGCAAAGAAGCAGACAAAGCATCAACAATATCAGTTGTCCTAGTGAGCATGGACATCATTTGTTGCTGCCATTCAGTAGCCGAAGACTGTCGGGCCTGCGGAGGAGCTCGAGTACTTGGGCCGGCATCCTGCAATTGTCGTTGCTCTTCCTCAGAAAGATGTCGGAGACTCGTGAAATATCCATCAGTGGATAACACTCCAACCACATCTTTGTGCTCCTCGGTATCCAACAACCAGTTGGATCTATCAGACAGATCCGACACTGTTGTCCACTCTGGCCGGAGCATTTTCATAGCCAAGTTCCCAAATTTATAATAAATGAGGCCTCTCTGCCCGGGAACCACAAATCTCCCAGCCAATAAAGAATTAGAATCCAATAACACAGCAGGAGCAGAAGTTCCCGTTAACTCCACACAAATTTTCTCAAAAATTGGAGTAATCATCCCACAACTAAAAGTACTGGTTTTCGTACACGGAGCCCTACTCCAAGCATCCATTAACATCGCCCCCAACGAGAATTGAATACCATTCATTAAAGCATGAAGCATAGACAATTCTGGCGTTATCACATTGCTAGACTCATATCTCCCGCAAACAGAACCACCAACAAACCTATGAATATACCGAATAACCGAATTCCTAATAGCAGTACCACGACAATTCTTAATATAGAAATTTTTACTAGATGGAATGCCTGAAATTTCTTCCAAAAAATCCCCCAATCTCACATTCTCATGTATAAACACAGATTCCGGATCACAACCATATATTTCATCAATTTGTGCACGTTGATAAAAGTAATCTTTACCTCGAAGCTTGAATTTCATTGACAAAGGGATTCCCCTTGCACCCTTCATGATGGTAACCGAGGCCAGGAACTCCCTCGACAAGTCCATATAGTCGGGCCAATTTGCCGAAAGCAATTTCTTCCAACCAATGCCCTTGAGAAGGCTCCACATGTCATCCTTCAGTTTCAATGCCTTCAACGTCTCCTTGCACAAATATTTAGTGCCCACGACTTGTCTCTTTGCCAAGCTTTTGTATTTTGCGAACTCCTCGTCATCAAAACCTTTCGGACGTCCGCTTGAGGAAGATGATTCAACCCTTGCTCTTTTGCTAGCCATAGTAGAAATTAATGGGTGAGAATAGAACAATTCAATGCACAAAAGTATAGAAGAAAATTTGAGAAGTGAAATTTTGACCAGGATGCAAATGGGTGGAGCAATACGCTCACCCGATCTTTATTTCTACGTGCGGCTCGACCGAGCGTGAGATGGCTCGGCCGAGCAAGGGCTCTATCCGCGTATCCTGGCCTGGCACATCTGGGCTCGGTCGAGCCTGCCTCGCTCGACCGAGCGAGGCCTCTGTCCGGGGCATTCGACCCAGCTCGGCCGAGCCTGCTTCGCTCGGCCGAGCTCACCCTTTTCTCGCCTTCTTTCACCCTTTTTTCGACATCTTTCCGATCCCGTTGCCTTCAAACATTTCCATCCTTCATACAAATATTGTCAAATGAAATTGTAGCACCACAAACAATTAGGAACCCTTCACAACAACAAACCACATTATTCAACAAAAATCATAAATAAACAATTATTCAAATATGCAAAGTAACAAAATTTAAACATTGGGTTGCCTTCTAATAAGCGCTTGTTTAACGTCGAAAGCTCGACAATCGTACCTCATGTCAATCGTGGTCAAAAGGTGCTGAATCGGAACTCATACCTCGACTCATTTCCACGTGATCTTCGGGAAAAAGAAGCTTCCTTCGTGCGGTCCTAGGTGGATCCGTATCCACACGAGCTTTCTTCATTCGGTTTTGATCAAATTCCTCTTCATCCCCCGGATCTTTGTAAACTTCTTTCTCCTCACTCAAAATCTTTAAGTTCGGTTCCAACACATCCTTCATTCGCTTCTTATTTCCAACCTTCTCAACTTCACTAGCATCCACATTCTTTGGAGGTAACGAAAACACTACTTCCTTTCCACAACAACAAAATGTGAGTTCTTCGTATTTCATATAAAAAAGAGCATAGGCTGTGCGCAAAAATGGCCTTCCGAAGATTAATTGTATACCCCCTTATTCTTCATATCAACAACAAGAAAATCCCCCGGGAAGGTAAACGTCAACACTTCTACGTGGACATCTTCCACAACCCCTTTTGGGTAAAATAAATCTTGGTTTGGCAATTGAAGCACTTGACTCGTAGGTTTGAGGTTTCCAACCTCCAACTCCTTATACAAGTCCCATGACATAATGTTGACACTTGCTCCGGAATCTCACAATGCCTTCTCGATACACTTGTCTCCAATCTTACATCCGATCACGAAACCTCCGGGATCCTCTTTCTTACTAGCAATACTCCTTTCTTCGAGCTCAAAAGTGCTACTATCAAGGATCTCTTCTCCTCCGACAAGTTTGTCTAACATAGGCACTCTTTCAATTTCTTCCGGTAACGACATCTCTACATCTCCCTTCTTTACATATTCAACGAAATTCACAAGTTCGGCTCTCTCATCATTCCTTGTTTCCTCCTTCTTGACTTCAACTTCCTTTTCTTCTTCAACTTCTTCTTCCAACTCTTCTTCGACTTCAAACATTTCCACCTTAGGAGTCATCACTTCTAAGTTTTCCTCCATTCTATCTTCACCTTCAACCATGTTACACCCTTTCTTTTGCACCACTTCCATGTCACTTGGAAATTTTACAGCTTGGTGTTTATCACTCAATTGCTTCGCAATCAAAGAAATTTGAAGTTGGATTTCTGCAAACATGCCATCATACTTTTCAAACCTCTTGTCCAATTCTTCATTGGGATTCCTTCTCGGCTCTTGGTTGCCATATCTATTATTTCCCCCATCATATCCTTGGCTACTACTTCCTCCTTCAATTTGTAGTGGAGGATTGAGAGCGTTGTTCGGATTAGCATAAGAGAAATTTGGGTAAAATCGGTTAGACGGATGGTAATACATGTTTCCCGGCGGATTGCATTGGGGACGAACATTGAACCCCATTCTTTGATTCACAAAATTAACACTCTCCGGATATGACTCTTCATGTCGAACCACCATCATATCCTCATTTCTATTCCCCGATGTAGATAATGCATAAAGTTTTCGTTGCATGACCGCTATTTGCTCCTTAAACTCCTCATTCTCCTTAGCCTCATTGACCAATTTCACCGATCGATAGTCCTTCCTTTCCTTAGGCCAATGGAATCTATTCTCGGCCATTTTCTCAATCGTCTTCCAAGCTTCATCTTCTTCAAGATCAAGGAATGCTCCCCCGAGGAAGCATCCATCATCACTTTCGTTTCATAGTTTAGTCCCCCATAGAATTGGCAAATCTGTTGACTTCGAGAAAGTCCATGTCTTGGGCATTTTCATAGAAGTTCTCGTAACCTATCCCATGCTTCGTATAGAGTTTCATCATACCTCTGCCCGAACGATGTTATGTCCGCCCTTCTCTTCAACGTCAAACTCGGCGGGAAAAACTTGAGTAAAAACTTCTCTCTCAACTCGTCGCAAGTAGCAATGTTAGATTTATCTAAACCTTCAAACCAATTTTTCGCACCATCTCTCAAGGAAAATGAGAATAACCGCAGCCATATTTGATCTTGAGGGACATGGTTGATCTTTATTGTATTGGTAATCTCCAAAAATCCAGATATATGCAAATTCGGATCCTCGGTCACATGTCCCCCAAATTGATTGTTTTGTATCATTTGAACCAATTGCGGCTTTATCTCAAATTGCGTAGCATTCACTCCTAACTGAAAACCTCCCGTTATTGGCTCCCCTTGAGGTCGAAAAAGGTTTTGAAGTTGTCTCCTCAGACCATTCCTCTCATTGATCATAGCTTTCATCAACTCGAGTTGTCTCTCCAACTCTTCAATCCTAACCGTGTCCTCTCCTTGGTTAGCCATATCAAACTCAATTTGAATATTTTCTCCCCTTTCTCAAAATTTCCTTTCCTCAATCTCCCTAGCCTTTGATCGAGTGATCATAAACCACCTAAGAAAAATCCACAAAACCAATTACAAGTAAAACAATTCAACAAAAACAAACAAACACAATTAGCAAACAAAACAATGTTAGTAACAATATTCACACAAGCATTTCCTCAAACACCTAGCATACCATACTTCAACTTTCAATAATTCCACAAGACCTACTAAAGAATCCCCGGCAACGACGCCAAAAACGTGGTAGCCCGTGGAATACACACACCAACACGTTAAATTTATCAATCCGGTTTCTTTTCAATTCGCTCAAGTGGATATCATCTACTCGTATGAAGGGTACCAATAGCTAGGTAAATCAATCATCGTTGAAATTTGTTCTATCTAGGCAATTAAATCTAAACAAAACTTTAAATGTAAACAATCAACAAATAAGCAATACGCAAACGTCTCCAATCAAGCAATTCAATCAATTGTGTAGGTAGATTAAGATATCAAATTGTTCCTAGTTGAGTCAAACTATGTTGCAAACCAAATTTTAATTCCTAGGAGGTTGAGCAATCGACCCTAAGCTCGTTAGTCCCTTGCTACGGTGAACTAACGGTAGATGAACTAGAAATTGCAAACAACTACGTTATTAATCTCTAGCTCACTCCCAATCCACAGTCAATTTTCGCCCTACAACCTAGCACCGCACATAGATTGGAACTAGAATTGTAAGATTATACACTTATCGCGACGATTCCGTCCGCGTGTTGGCTGCAACGTTCACATCAACTACCTAAAGGCTGACTATTACCTACACCTAATTGGTAAAAACCAAGCTTAAGTGCAAACCAATCCCTCCAAGGAAAGTAAACAAGCATATTTGACACCAACTCATCACAATATTCATTCAACCACACTCACTAATGCAATTAGTTCTCCATACCTTGAATTAAGTACAACACAAATAGGAAATTGAAAGAATTCATTACAAAACTCAAGGTCAAGGATTGATCTTCTTTGGTTGCCTTCTTTGAATCCAATCCACCTCCCTTCCTTCTTCAATCTTCACAAAATGGATAGAATGTGGCTTGATTCACCTTGATTTTGGTTGGGGAGAGGTTTGGAGATGAATCTATGGAGAGGTATCGTGACGATTTATTCTAATTTTGGGCAAAATCTTATGAAATAACTGATTTTCCCCCTTTTATAAGCGAGCAAGCAGGGCCTCGGATCGCCCGAGCCGAAATTAGCTCGCCCGAGCTAAGTAAAAACTTGACAGAAACTGCAAATCCTGCAATGGCTCGGCCGAGCGGACCCTCTGAAGTGAATGCTCGGTCGAGCACTGCAGGGTCGGCCGAGCCAAGCCTCTGTTCCAATAGCTCGGTCGAGCCTGCCTTGGCTCGATCGAGAAATACCTCTGAAATAAGGTTTCTTCCCTCCTTTGCTCCGCTCGGTTGATCCAACTTCCTTTGATTCCAAACTCGGATGATTTTCCTCCAAAACTCCACCAAATATGCCATATTACGCTCAAAACGCGTCCTACAACATTTCAAACCCGAAAACACGAAAACAAGGCAAAAGAACAACGAAAGCATATAATATGAGGGTAAAATTGCTACAAACATGCACGCTCACACATCGAAAAATAGGTCATTTTACACACATATCACGGTGCCAGTATCAACCTTATGCCATATTCCATCTTCAAGCGCCTCAACATTAGAGAATTGAGGCCGAATACAATTTCTCTGAAAATGGCAGACCAATCTGTGTCTCGCCCCAAAGGTATACTCGAGGATGCTCTCAATCATGTGGGTCATCTAATCATTCTTGCAGATTTTGTAGTGCTTGACATGAAGGAGGACTGTAATATGCCCCTGATCTTGGGACGAGAATTTTAGGACACCACTGCTGCATTGATTGACTGCCAAGGAGGATAGATCACCCTTCGTGCCAATGAAGAAAAGATCACCTTTTTGATCGACAAAAGCCGACAGCAGTCGGAGTGTATCCGGAATGAGGAAGAAAAGGAGGTGAAAGTTGCTATCGAATGGGAGCGAGGAAATGGGTTGGTGAAATTATCAACTAAGCCATCCCTTTCCGAGCTCACTACTGTCATTCAAGTCCGAAAAGTCTACATGGTGGATGCAAAAGGAAATATGAGCCATTGTCAAGCCGCGACGTTAAATAAAGCACTTGTTGGAAGGTAACCCAATGTTAACTTGCTTTTTTTTCAATTTCCTCTTATTTTTGTTTTTGCAATTTGTTTTAAATTTTTGTGTTTGTTTTTTGAATTGGTTTATTTCTGTTTGATTTTTGAAAAAAAACTCGAGGAATAGTGCTTTGTTTTGACTAACGTAGGCTTGGTGTCGGTCGATGCAGAGTAGCTCGATGTGCAGCACTTCGACCCGAGATGAGGGTCGACAAGAAGGCTCCACGTCGACCAACGCAGAGCCTGCATCGGTTGACACGGAGTGCCAGAAGCAAAAAAATTCACGTCGTGCAATTTTTGAAGGTTCCGGAATAAAAAGTTGATGTTTGAGATCAATCCCCCAAACTTGAATACTTGATTGTCCTGAAGAAAAACAATCCAAACCAAGCCAGATAATTAGTAAACTTTGGAAGAACCTCACAGGACAATGTATACACTCATTATGTATGATTTACTTCTATCATTCTCTTGCGAAACTAATGTGTCTTTGATGAGAGGGCTTTTGGTACCAATAGATAGAGTGAGTGATGGGGATTCCGAATATGGGATTCTTGAAGTTGTTCAAGCATTTGGTGAGGGGGAAGAGGAAGAGAGAAGGGGCTGCAATGTAGGGTTCTTCAATGGCGTTTGAAAATAAAAGTGTCGAAGAAGAAGGGGGAGGGAGAGAGAGAGACGTCGAGTGAGAGAGGGAGAGAGATAGGGAAAAATAAATGGAAAAGAGAATTTTGTGAAATAAAAATAGAGGTAGGTTATTTTATTTTAATTATTTTGGTATTTACTAAATTATCCTTACTTAAAATTCTATACAAGCTTATCTTGAAATGTAGGATGGTAATTTCCTCATTTCTCTTTATCTACTTAAACACTTTAATTTATTTATTTCATACTTAGGTTATAAATCCCAATTTAATTAAATCCTTCCATTCCAAATTAATCAATTCAAAATAAAATAATTTCTAGTCCAATTCATCATATGGACTGAAATTAAATTAATATCAGAGCCAAGAAATTTATTCCGATATTTTCCATCGAAAGTAATTCATCGATGATTGGTTGCAAACAATCTCACCCATACAATATATACATTCCCATAACTTCTCCCCAAATAATTAATCATTAAAAATTGAGAATTTAAATTTCGATATAGTAGTTAAAATAATTAAATGGTCGGATTTTGCGGGGTGTTACATCCTACCCGCCTCACAAAAATTTTTGTCTTTGAAAATTGAAAGCTATTGCAGAAGTAGTTCCGACTTTTATTTCCTTGTACTTTTCTCAAATTTCTAAGCGACTTCTTTATTTGGCATTACCGTGACACGTAAAGTATTGGTATTTGTTTCATACGGTTTTCATAAGTTTTCTATCAGGGGTTGCTTAGGCTCCTCGCCATGGTATAACACTAGTTTTGTGCTATTATTTGGTGTCACATTTCGTTATTAACATCATATGCAAACTTGCGAAATCGAGGCCTATTAAATTCATTATGTTCATCGCACATACGTGGCGGCTATGTTGATTAGTAATATGGACCATTTTTTTTTACTATCACGAGTAGTCCTTAAGGTCTTAGTTCTCAACTTCTCATGTGTGACTCTTTTGCAGAGTTCTATCCACTACTCCTGGTCAATGTACTTGGTTGAGTGTTGGCTTCAAATTTTATCGGCTTCGTGCTTCTTCTATCCACGGTGGATTACCAAGTCACTTTGGGTTATGTTCTTCACCATTTCAGGGTCAAGTGTATTACATACTCGGCTCCCTTTCTTGAAGCGGTGGTCTACATTTCTTCCCTTGTGGGATTTCACATAGTACTATTATTTCAATTGTCTAGTAAGTACTGCCACAAGCTTTTTGATTAACATCGGGTTTATTCCCAGTTTATCCTCATTCTAGCACTACGTCTCTTACGTATTATCTAGGACTAGCTTCGTCCCTTCGTTGTGTTCATCCTATTGAGAACAACCAGTAGCCAAGCTATAAGTAATTTCTTTCATATTTTCTTTCGTGTTTGGTTTGGGCTTTGGGGCTAACCTTTGCACTCTTGTTGAAAATATCAACACTTAACATTCCACATGTGAGATCGTCTTTTGCACATGGACCTGTGGGTTATGGGTCCTCTGTGCTTCCGCTGCGCCGTTTTAATCTAGAGTTAGGACTCGTTGCGACACTCTTTCCAAAAGTAGCAAGGTTCGACTTTCCACATATTGGGCCACTTTCGTGCATGGATCAATGCCAATTTCTTAGTTCTATAGACAACCTTTGCACTAGCGAGTGTTTACGATTTTCATCCTTTCTCTATAGTTACTCAAATGTTGACATTCTCCCTTTATGACTTGGGAGGTTCATTTCGAAGTCTTTGGATATGTGTCGCTTGGTATTTCTTGACAGTTGTAACCTATTGCATGGTGTCGATGTGGCATTTTCTCTCGCCAATGAGATAATTCGTTCGTTATGCAATCGTTCATATTTCTTTGTATCCTCTCTTACTAGGAGGATTGTTTCATGTATGGGTACATCTTGGTACCTGATAAGCTCATTTTTCTACTCACTTATCGTATTGTTTTCTCTTTTGTTTTATGCATTTTAGTTTGTTTTCTTGAATAAATTGTGCATGAGTATATATTAGAGGGTGTTACGCTTGCCATGGTAAGATTTCGCAGGTTTTAGGCCAAATCCAATGAAAACCTGTACCAAAAGCAGCAGATGTTCAAAGAAATAGTCACTACTTCTTCCACCGATGGAATATGAGCTAATGGAGCATGTCTTTGGAGAGATCATTGAGTTAGCTTTCCAATGCAACTAGAATCGGGTCAATCGAAGTTCGGACGCGAAAGTTATGGCCAAAACCGCGAGACTGCGCAGAAGGGTTGAAAGTGGCGAAAACGGTCTTTGTTTCGACCAAAATAAAAGCCATCTCGACCGAGACGAATCCTCCATCTCGGCCGTGGCAAGGGGCATCTCGACCGAGATGGATTGTTTGGCGAGATTTTGCGAGATTTTCACATATTTTGGGCGAGAATTGCTTGGGATACAAAATATACATCATTTTGGAAGCAATAAATCATACCTTTTGAAGATATCCATCCAATGCCTCAACCCTACTACTATATAAACTCTTGAATAGCTCAGAGTTATTATCCTTAATCTTTCCCCTCTTTAGTATTTTCCCATATTATTTTGCTTTAATTTTCTGTTTTCACTTTATGTTTTTGAGAATTCCTCTTTAGTTTTTGTTGAACTTTTATTGTTTTTAATGCATTCTTTAATTTCCCTTGCAATGTTTATTTTCAATATGTTAGGCTAGAACCCTAAACAGGTTCTAGGGTTTCTCCATCTGTGATGCTTGTTTAGATTTATTTTTTCAAACCCTTTTATTGGTTTAAACTCTTTAATTTTATTTCAAATGTATTTTCAATTGAAGGATAGAGAGATGAAAATTGGAATAGGTTTTAGTTATTGATTGAAGGACCGAAAGGTGAAAATCGATAATAGGAAGTAAGAGTTTAATGCTTTTGCATTCTATCTGACCACGAAGATTTCAATTGTAGGAAAATCTAGATCTTTATGAAATTGATTAATTGATGTATTTTGAGACCGAGAGGAGATAGATCACTAATTAGTAATTTAGGTTTTAATTGCCCGACCAAGGAATTAACTCCATAATAAAAGGTTTTCCACCAAAAATGTGTTTTATGGGTTTGAATATTTAATTCTTGCATGTTGATCAGATTGGTAGATTTTCCTAGAATCTGTGCTTCTTAATATTTGAATTTTATCCCTTTAATTACTTGTTTTGAAAAACCCAAAACCCCAAAAATTGATTTGCCTAAACAAAGGTTGTAAAAACCATATTCAGTAGATGATTCTCCCTCGTTGCAATATCCCTGTGGGATCGACCAACCCTTGGGTTGTTTATAAATTTATTTGTCCTGTGCTATAATTTGTATGCAGGTTTGCATCGATCAGTACCTCCACAATAAGTGTCATACCATGTATGTATATATATATATATATATATGTCATGTACTTGTTGGATTCCTCGTTTTAGAAGTCCTTCTCAGGTATAAGATCACTTCCTTCGGAAGTACAACATTAATGGTAGTTTTCCTTAAGATTCTTCCCTTGTCCTTAGCGGATTCCCATTTCGATCATGCTGAATGGTTCATCTTTCGATTTTGAGCTCATAGCCCTTTTATCTCGTTCCGAGAATTTCTATCATGGTGAAGAAGAGACTCTACCAGTGATTATAGCCACAGATATGGAGCTAGAGAAAGAGAAGATGTTGATTCAAGTGCTTAAAAAGTACAAGAAAGCTATTGGGTGGAGGATTGCTGACATTAAGGGGATTAGTCCAACTTTATGCATGCATAAAATATTCTTGGAGGATGATTCTAAAGGGTCTGTAGAAAGACAAAGGAGGCTGAATCCATTGATGAAGGAAGTGGTTAAGCAAGAAATCCTAAAGTGGCTAGATGCTAGGATAATTTTTCCCATCTCTGATATCTCATGGGTTAGTCCAGTTCAATGTGTCCCAAAGAAAGGAGGAATCACAATGTTGGAAAACAAGAATAATGAACTTATCCCCACAAGGACAATGACAGGCTCGAGAATTTGCATTGACTACAGAAATCTTAACAATGCTACAAGGAAAGACCATTTCCTACTACCATTCTTGGATCAGATGTTGGATATACTGGCAGATAAAGAATATTATTGTTTCTTGGATGGGTATTCGGGCTATCTAGATGACCATACAGCCAGAACACTTGGACAGGACAACCTTCACATGTCCTTTTGGTACATATGCCTTCAGAAGAATGCCATTTGGGTTGTGCAATGCACCAGCTACGTTTCAGAGGTGCATGATAGCAATCTTCTTAGAAATGGTGGAGGATTACCTAGAGATTTTCATGGATGACTTCTCAGTATTTACGATTGACTTCAGTTTTTGTTTAAGGAATCTGTAAAAAGTTTTAGCAAGGTGTGAGGAAAGTAATTTGGTCTTAAATTGGGAAAAATGTCACTTCATGGTGAAGGAGGGCATTTTCTTGGGACACAAGAAATCTAAGAATGGAATTGAAGTCGACAGGGTTAAAATAGTTGTCATTGAGACCCTGCCTCTAGGGGTGGCGATTCGTACGGATCGGAAATCGGAGTAATTTAATAACAATCCGTTTCAATTAAAACAATTATAATCCAATAAAAATTTTATAAGATAATATAAAATATTCATATTCTATTGTTCAAATATTATGTTGGATAAATAAATAAACTGCAACTTCATTTGAAACTAATTAAATCCTCAATTAAATTCAAATACTATTGATCAAACTTGCTCATTTCCAAATATTTAGCAATCCTTCACCTAAGTTATCAATACTCCACTTACAATCTTGAGGGGGAGAAATATTAATTAAAATTTTAAAGTTTATAACAAATAAAATAAATTCTAATAAATAACTTTCATCTATCATAATGAAATTGCAAGAGTTGAGACAATAAATGAGTATTTAGAAGAATCTACAATACTTTCATCAATATTTAGATTTAAGATCTCACCAGCTAGTTAATCGGTTGATACAACTTAATTAAAAACTTAAAGTCGAGAAAAAAAAGAAAATTATTAAATTCTGAAAAATAAAGGAAAATAAATATTAAAAAATATAATGAATGGTTAAATAAATATATATTTTTAGTGGTGAATTAAAAAAATGGGACAAGGACCATAAAGAACAAAGAGATTTAAGTTTTTGAAAGAACTCTAAACTAAACTAATATATCAAAATCAATCAATTAATTATTATATTTAAAAAATAAATAATTTTTATTAATTTATAATGGATATCCGTATCCGATCCGTTGAAGGGATTACCCAATCCGATCCGTATCCAAGCCGAATTCGATCCAAATTTTCTGTGTCCTTATCATGCCGATCCGATAAGGATCCATATCCGATAAGCCTCAATCCGTATCCATTATTATCGTGCGGATTTGTGTCGGATTATCGGATCGGATAGAAAATTGCCACCCCTACCTGCCTCCACCTCTATCACTAAAAAGGGTAAGAAGCTTCTTGGGACATGATGGGTACTACAAAAGGTTCATAAAAGATTTCTCAAAAATATCCAAGCCTCTGTGCTCCTTGCTGGAGCATGACTCAGCATTCAACTTCAAATCCGAATGTCACACTGCCTTTGATACTCTGAAAGAGTCTTTAATCACAACTCCTATTATGTGTGTACTAGATTGGTCTTTACCCTTTGAAGTCATGTGTGATGCAAGTAATTTTGCCATTGGAGCTGTGCTTGGACAAAGGAAGAGCAAAATCTTTCATCCTATTTACTATACCAGCAAAACTTTGGTGGATGCTCAAATCAATTACACCACCACCACAGAAAAAGAGCTGCTAGCTGTAGTATTTGCTTTTGAGAAATTCAGAGCTTATTTTTTGGGGGCAAAGGTTGTAGTTCACACTGATCATTCTGCCATCAAGTATCTCCTGTCCAAAAAGGATGCAAAGCCAAGGCAAATCAGATGGGTGCTTTTGCTGCAAGAGTTTGATCTAGAAATTCAATATAGAAAAGGGACTGAGAACCAGGTTGCTGATCATCTATCCAGACTGGAAGGGGTTTCTCAGGATGAGCAGGAAATCCAAGTTCAAGAATGGTTCCCTGATGAGCAGTAATTTACTGTCTCAACTGATATTCCCCCTTGGTTTGCTGATTTTGCTAACTTTAAAGCAAGTGGATTTCTTCCCCCAGATAAAAAGGGGAAGCAATTAAAAAAGCTTTACCATGATGTCAAATTTTACTTTTGGGATGAGCCTTATTTGTATAAACTCTATGCTGATCAGGTATTGAGAAGGTGTGTTCCTGAAGTGGAAATGGCAGACATCTTGGAGAAATGCCATTCAGCCCCTTATGGAGGACATTTTAGAGGACAAAGAACAGCTGCTAAGGTATTCCAATCTGGTTTTTATTGGCCTACAATTTTCAAAGATGCCCATGAGATGGTGAAAAATTGTGACAAGTGCCATAGGGTGGGTAAATTGCCAGCCTCAAATGTCATGCCCATGACCTACATCCTGGAACTTGAGTTGTTTGATGTCTGGGGATTGGACTTCATGGGTCTATTTCCACCTTTCTTTGGGAATATCTACATACTAGGTGCGGTGGATTATGTCTCCAAATGGGTGGAGGCTGCAGCCTATGCCAAGACAGTCATAAAATTCCTGCATAAACACATATTTACCAGGTTTGGCACACCTAGAGCAATTATTAGTGATGAAGGATCACACTTCATTAACAAGTGCTTGGCCTGCATGTTAGCCAAGTACAAAATCAGACACAAGGTTGCTACAACTTACCATCCTCAGACCAATGGTTTAGCTTAGCTGTTTAATAGGGAGATAAAAAGAATTATTGAAAATGAGGTGAGTCCAAACAGGAAGGATTGGTCCAAACATTTGGACTATGCACTATAGGCTTACAGAACAACTTTTAAAACACCCTTAGGGATGTCACCTTACAGATTAGTGTTTGGGAAAGCTTGTCATTTACCTCTGGAATTGGAGTATAAGTCTCATAGGGCCATGAAGAAACTTAATTTTCATTTACTTGCTGCTGGAGAGAGGAGATGTTCTGAAATTCATGAACTTGAGGAGATGAGATTGACATCGTATGAGAGTGCCAGGATCTATAAGGAAAGAAGTCAAATGTGGCATGCAAAAAGGATAAGGTTTAGAACCTTGGAGGCAGGGAACAAGGTGCTGTTATTTAATTCCAGATTGAAGTTGTTCCCTAGTAAAATAAAGTCCAGATGGTCTGGACCTTTCACCATCACCAAGGTTTATCCCTATGGAGCAGTGGACCTAACGGATGAAGTGTCAGGAAGAGAGTTTAAGGTCTATGGTGAACGGGTAAAGATTTGTCATGGTGGAGTCTTCAACAGGGAGAAGACTTCCACCACTCTGCAAGATGATTAAAGACCTGAGGTACCATTGGTTTTTCTCTAGTTTGTGTATGCAAGCTTGAGTAAAATGGGTCTTTCTTGTAAATATTTTCATTTCTTTTTAGTTATAATTTTGCAATAGTTTAGTTTTGATTTAATTTCAATACATTTAGTTCAGGAGAGTGAAGAGATCTACTGAATGCAAGTTCGGGGGTGTTTAAAGAAATGCTGGTACCATGCAAATTACATGCTGCAGTTTATTACAGTAACGGTCATATTTTGGCCACACTTTTTTTAAACCCACGTGCAGGAGGTTAATTTTAAACTAATTTCTTTGGATAATTTCAAATCTTTTTGGAAGTCTTTTCTACCCCGCAGTGATTGGTTAAAAAGGTAACCTTAGTACCTTTTTCTCTCACCTGTTCAACTTGCTCTCTCTCTCTCCCCATCGTGTTTCACTATGCTGAAAAACCCTGCATCAAAGTTTTTTCACGTCGCACTTTAAACAAAAAGGTATGTTTCGCTTGCTCTTTTCGTTTGTGTTGCCTTGGGGTTGGTTTTATACTGTGTTTATTTGGAGCATGTATGTATGCGTCGAAGATTTTTGGCTAATATGCATGTGCAACCCAGGTCGAGTATTTACGTGGGTTTCCTTTGTCTCTCTTTGTGAATGTGGGTGTTCTTGTGCCGATGTCATGAATTTTAGGAAAATCACTGCATGGTAAGTACAAATTTGAGTTGAATGAATTGTAGGGCTTGATTGAGTTTGCGATTTGAGCAAAAATTTCGTTGTGGGATGGGGTTTAGTTTTTGAAATTTTGAGCTGTGTCTTGATATTGTCATTTTTTAAAGTTGTGTAGTGATGTTGTGTGATATGCTCTGCTTTGGGGTTTGTAATGGATATGCGGATTGTGCAATAAGTGGAATCATTGAATGTGTGATGTTCGATTTTTGTTTACAATCTCGTACACATATTGTTAGCATGTTAATCTTTATAGTTGTAAGTGCTAGCATGTACCCTACAGCTTATGCAGGAGGGACAAATAAGTGTTTGCATACTAGTTGTGTTACACTCACACGAATAACAAGTTATGTTCGCGTGTAGGCACTACACTATGAGGAAGAAGCAGCAAGCTCCCTGCAAAACAAAGAAGGTGTCATCTCCAGAGGAGGGAGTTCCTACCTACTCCACTACACCAACACGTCCTCCATTCCACCACCATTTAGAAGCAACACCGCCAGTTGGTGCAGTTGCTCGTGTGTCAAGAACTAGAGCAGCTTCCAGACAAGCTAAAGGCAAGCCCCCCCCCCCCCCTACCACAAGTTAATCACCCATGGATCTAACAGAATTAGAAAGTCCCCTGCAAAGAAAGCTAAGACAATGCCCCACCGTGCATTGTGCAAGTTCCCTGAAAATAGAAGTCCCAAAGAGACCGTCGAAAACCCTTCCACTCAACAAGATGCACATGTGCCTCGCCCTAAAAAGAGAAGAATCAAGAAGGCCTGTAAGAAGAGTTCTACTCCTCGGAGCTTGTTGAGGAAGAAGGAGAAGAACACAGCCTCCAAAATAATTAAAACTCCAAGAACTTCAATAATCCAAGAGAAGAACTAAGTGAAAACTAAGTGAAGAACCCTCAAAACTCGAGCAAAACAAATATTTATAGAGGTAGAGGTGTATAAATTGGGATCTAGGGCCAAAAATATGATTTATCCATACAAATCTTGATTTTTCCTTTTTCTGGGTCTGTCTCGGTCGACACGGAGCTTGCGTCGGTCGAGACAGATACCTTTTTCCCCTTTTCGATCCTTCTGCGCAGTCTCACGGTTTTAGCCATAACTTTTACTCCCAAACTCCGATTGACCCGATTCCAGTTGCATTGAAAAGCTAACTAAAAGATCTATCCATTTCTATGATCCATTAGCTAAGATTCCATGGTTGGAAGAATATGTGACTGTTTCGTTGAACATGTGCTCCCGAACTCTCAAGTGTTTAAGATTAGATGAAAGCACTCAACACATATATGAAGAAATTTCTACCATAGGCTTGCAAATTCTCTAATATCTCCACTGCTAGAATGTGCACACATGTATTGGATCAAAAAAGACTTTCAAAAGGTTGTAATGTAGACTTTTTGTGACAAGGTAGGAAAATTTAGTCAAGTGACTAAAATTTATCAAGCCGGCCGACTCAACAGAATAAAACCACTCTCTAACATCATACATCATCTCCATAGATACATCAACACACAACTCTTTTCTTTTCTTCCTCTTTGTTTTTCTTTTCTTCCTAGCTCTTTTTAATCTCTTATACAATTTCAATAGATTGTACACATACTTGTTTTTCATAAAGCTTGTGATAATTCTAATTTCTTTTGAGCTATTTAACACCCAACTTTGACTTTGTACCAATCACTAATTTGATATTTCTTATCTCCAAATCACATCAATCTTCCCCATCAAACCACAACTCAAGACACGAGCGAAACTAGCACATTCTTAAGCTCATAGACAAGAAAATAATTGTAAACGCTCAACGTGGCTAACTAGGGACAATTTAATTGTGAAGGGACAGTGTTTAGGAAATTGGGTTAACAAAGATGGCCTAATATCATCTCCTAAACTTGTGCTCACTATGCATTGTCGAAACAGAAAATAAGCAAGTTCTAGAGAAATAAACACATACATGAGAATCTCACATCAAACAAACATATTGCTAAAAATCTCACACAAGGGTTTAAAATTTCTTCCACAGTCAACTTCAAATCAACTCAATCATCATGCAAGTATAAGTTTCAAATCAATCCTATCATGTGGTATTCTACATTCATAGGCAATTAACCACAATCACAATCAATTCAAACTCAACCATCGATCGATTATATCTCACATTCTCATTCAAGTTGCATCAAAACTAAAAAAATTTCTCACAAAATAGCATTAAAAAACTTCAAAATTCTAGGAAAAAATTAAATGCAGAAAGCAGAATAAATAAAAGATAGAACGTTCAATCTCTTGTCCACATCCCCCCAAACTTATTTCCAACTCAAAGAGTAGAAAAAGTGAATAGTGCAAAAAGGGCCAAAATCCCATACTGCTAGATTCTATGTCGATTGACGTGGATAGTTTTTCGTCCGACATGGATTCTATGTTGACCAACGCGAGTGTAGTAGATAAGCATGTGTTTTGCTCGAGATTTAAGAGATTTATCAACTTGGAAGGCCTGGAAGCTCAAAAAGTAAAATACAGTTAAAATATGATATTAGGATTGGGATATATCAAATCTAATCATATTACTTATATAATTCAACTCATGTAAAGCCCACAAAAAGTCTATAAATACCCCTGTTGTTTAGATCATTCAAATTCATATCTATTCTCTTTTTATTATTTTTTTAGTTAGAGTTTAGAGTTTTATTTTATTTTTATGCATTTTAGAGTTCCTGTTTTTACTTTAAGCAAGTTCATTTTATTATAATTATGTCATTTACTTTAATCATGCCAAGCTAAATTCTTAGCATATTATAGGGTTTGAATAATTATTTTGGATGCATTTTTAGTATTAATTACTCCCTCCGTCCCAATTTATTAGTCCCACTTTCCTTTTTGGTTTGTCCCATTTATTAGTCTCATTTCCTAAAATGGCAAACTTTTTCACACTCACTAATAAAATATTAATTTCACTACACTCACAAACATTGATTATTGTGCCATTTTGAAATGGGACTATTATATTGGGACGGAGGTAGTATTAAGGTTCATGCTTCCTGTGTTTATTTTATAATTCTAAATTGAATGGACGACCGAGAAGTGAAATTTGATTTAGATGTTTAGCTAGTATATTTTAAATGTAGCCAAATAGAGAGTTTATAATAATAATAATAATAATAATAATAATAATAATAATAATACAAAATTTTATATCTCCTAAATAGTAATAATAATAAATTTGAAGTATTGTTGTTGTTTGGTGGGAAATTAATTGAATGATGTTTTGGATTGTTTTGTGTTTCCTGGAAGATGATTTCTAATAGATGCCGGAGTTAGATAAAATCATATTGATGAAGAAATGCAACATTCAAAGATGCATAATATATGGGCCCGGTATAAACTAACACCAATAATTATTTAATTTTGAGTGAATAGAAGCCCAATTCCCATGAACCCTTTTATTATTATTAATCGCTCGACTTCTACATCGTCACACAGAAACACACCAACCTGAACTCTTTGTCTTCCTCATTCCCTTCAACATCTCCTTCAGCCCTCTTCCTCTGCAGCAGCCTCCAGTTCACTAATTAAAACATTAATTATGAATACATGAGGAATTGCAGACAAAAAAGATTTTTTTTAAGAAAAAAGAAAAAAAATAATCATTACATGTGTAGGTGGGATCATAGCTTGCTAATTGCTATTATTCAACGATAATGGAACGCACATGCCGGACTTTGTGGAATTCTTCCTCCGATAGTTCCATTCCTACAAGTTTCAATTTTTGAAGAGTGAAAATGAACTTCAATCCATTCGGAAGCTTACACAAAAGAGGACAATCCATGATTTGGATTTTAGAGAGAAGGGGCTGCATGGCTCCTTCCTCTAATCTCCACTCCCTAAACTCGTGTAATCCGTATAGTGTTAGCTTCTTGAGGTGAGGAAAGTTGAATTCAGGACACTTCATATCCTCCCAACATAGGAATGAAAACCTAAACACAGATCTCTCAACACAGGAAACTTTCCCAGCATATCCATTGGATCATCCTATACAACCCCATAAGACCAAGCGCACAATTGTTGAGCTAGTTACACAGCTTTTGCACTCCTCTAGTTGCTTCCCAATCTCAACTCCTATCATCAAATAATCCAGTTTAGGACAACCCAACACTTTCTTCATATCCATCACTCCTTCTCCTTCTGATATAAATCTGCAACCCTCTCTGACATCAATTGAACAAAACCGTAACTTATTCCATTTTGTAGTAATGGAATCAATTACTGTCATCAAGCTCTCGTTGTCACTCACTTTACCTTCAAATCTTTGAATATTCTTCAACCTTGTAATAAATTGTACTTGATGCGCTGTACTGTCGAACTCCACAAGAGTCTCCAACTCATGATTTTCATCCAGCTTTAATGCAAAATATCCAACTACTCCATCATGATCCTTGATAGACCAACAATATTTGCCTCAGAAAATAATGTATTACTGAGCATGTATATATAGAGTTTACAAGATATGTGTAATCTATCTAGAGATATATACTATATACAATTATATGAATCAATCTAAGAAGATATAGATATGTTATGTGATCTTATATCTACATGCATATCTACTCTAATATCCCCCCTCAAGCGAGATTGTGGGAAACCAACAACTCGAAGCTTGCTGCGAAAGTATTCGAATAGAGGACGAGGCAAGCCTTTGGTGAAGATGTCCGCGACTTGCTCTGAAGACGGAATAAATGTCGTGTGGATTTTGTTTGCATGGACAAGCTCTCGTACAAAATTATAGTCGATGTCAATGTGCTTGGCTCGTTTATGCGCCACAGGATTTTGACTGAGAAATATGGCACAATTGTTGTCGCAGAAAAGGGTCGGCTGGTGAGGAAGGCGCACGCGTAGTTCATGAAGAAGATTCATTACCCATATGACTTCCACAACCGTGTTGGCAAGAGCTCAATATTCTGACTCGCAGCTGGAGTGAGAAATAGTTGGTTGTTTCTTAGTGCTCCAAGATATGAGATTTCCACCGAGGAAGATCGCATATCCATACGTCAATCGGCGGGTGTCCGGACAACGTGGCCAATCCACATCAGAGTATGCGACAAGTTCACATCTGTCACGAGGAGAAAATGTTAAGCCATGGTTGATGGTTCCCTTGACATATCGGAGGATGCATTTCACTGTCTGATAATGTTCCACCATTGGAGAATGAAGAAACTGACTCACCAAGTTAACAACAAAGGATAGATTCGAACGAGTTATGGTTAAGTACTGGAGGGCACCAACCAAGTAACGATAGAGAGTAACATTGGCAAAAGGCTCTCCATCAGACTGGAGAGTAGTATCAGCGACGATTGGAGTCGCTACTGGTTTGGAATCCAGAAGTTCTGTCCGAGAAAGTATTTCCCGCGCATACTTTGCCTGCGAAAGGAAGAGACCATCTGTCGTGTAAGTGACCTCCAAACCAAGAAAGTAGTTCAGTTGACCAATATCTTTAATAGAGAACTCATCATTCATTTGCGAATAAAGCGTGAGATAGTAGAAGAGTCATTCCCGGTTAAGATAATGCCATCCACATAGACAAGCAGAGGAAGCCAAGGCGAAGCAAGTAGTCACTGAGGCGTGTAAACCAAGCACGAGGTGCTTGCTTCAAACCGTAAAGGGCCTTGGATAATTTGCAGACATGATTCGGAAACTGCTGATCAAGATTTCCTGGCGGCTGCTCCATGTAAACTGGGGATGTCAGATCTCCATTCAAAAAAGCATTTTTGACGTCGAGTTGACGGAGTGGCCAGCTATAGAAAACCGCAAGACTGAGGATGACTCTGACTATGGTAGCATTGACAACTGGACTGAAAGTGTGTGAGAAGTCAAGACCGGGAATTTGAGTAAATCCTTGAGCTACCAATCTTGCTTTGTGTTGATCAATAGAGCCGTCGGCTAGGAACTTTGTCCGGAAAGCCCACTTTGAGCCAATAATGTTATCATTGGGCGGACAAGGAACGAGAGTCCATGTGTTGTTGCTGCGAAGAGCGGCCATTAACAACTACTAACGTATATTTTTATTTTCCAATTGTGGGTGGGGTGACTGGACCAAACAGATCCATGTGAAGCAGCTCTAGTATCCTCTCTGTGTTGGTCCCGGTTTTTCAGAGTATAAAACGTTTGCAGCGGAAATAATAAAAGAGTAAACATTTTCTTGCACTTGCTGGTTAACCAACTGACTGGGACCTGTCAGCTGGTGATTCAAAACTTAGAATATTTTAGGCCTTGTTTGCGCAGTTATCAGTTTTCAGAGTATACACCAGCACTTGGGTGCTGGGTTTAAAATAAGAATGTAATGCAGAAAACTGATAAAGACAAAGGATTTATAGTGGTTCGATCAACTGATCTACGTCCACTCTCCAGTCGTAGCACTGGAAATTTCTCTAAGAGTAATCGGGTACAAGTGTCCTACGATCTATCTCTAGCTGGTGAATGCCTTGTCCACCAGTTCACTAGATCAACCGCTCCCGGCCTTGATTCCCTCTTCAACTCTTCACAGCTGGTGGAGTGCAAGAACGTCACTTCAACCTCCACAGCTCACTGGGTGTTTAGTTCTCCCAAGAACGTATCTTCTCAATACGGCAAACTGCCCGTGATAACTCAAGTGCTGGCTGGCACAAGAGCTGCTGTGAACTTCCTCGGAAGAGAAAGAGCACCAAACAGATCAGTAACTTACAAGCTGGAAGCTTGAAGTCTCGTGTTTGATAAATCAACACAAGGATAGCCTTTAGAAAGGCCTCGAAAGTGTTCTGCTTGCTTGCAATAAAGTTTCAGACTTTCGGTAGTTGAGCGAGGGAGAAGTGTATTGAATGTTGATGGATCCGAGGTATTTATAGACGCGGGATCCCATTCAAATCTCCTAGCCGTTTGGACACATCCGGAAAAGGTCTCTGTCCTCGCATGTCCTTCTGACGGCGGCAGGTATGTTTTTCAGGAAAGTGCCATACTTTTGTCCGCTTTATCTGACATTGATCTCTTTATGTTAGAACGGCACTATTCGTCAGTACGAGGAATCGAGACTGGTGTCTTGTAACTGATGGACTTTAAGGTATCCTCCTTAAAGTCATACCCTCTCAGTTAATTCCTCGACGAATCTTCTTTTTGTCTCTAAGACTCTGGGAGAGAGAATCTGGAATTCTGCTGGTAGCATCCGACTGGTAGATCATTCTGGTGATCTTGTGCTGGCAGTCTCTGCTGGTGACTTGCGCTGGCACAATCTAAGTCTACCAATGTGTCTGATGTTAACTCTTGGAATCTCCCATGACTGGTGGCTTCACCGCTGGTGAATAGTGTCAGTGAGAACACGTATTCTGCTGGTAGGATTTGTCAGTCGCCTGCTGGTGAAACCCTTCCCAACTGGTGAACAGTAACCAGTCATTAGCTCTTTCTCATGCTGATGAACAGTGTCAGCACGAGTCTTTGTCAGCCACCTTCGGATGAGACTTTTTCCAACTGGTAAACAGTAACCAGTGGTAAGCACTTCTCATGCTGGTGAACAGTGTCAGCATGAGTCTTGATCAGCTGCGACTTACAACTCAAAAGACCTAAACATGACTTTACTTTTGAGATCTAGAGCTATCTAGAGACAACTGACGCTGGTAGGACTTAGGATTTGATCCACCAAAACTATGACCTATACAAGTAGCTACTGGGAAAGGAAAACTTGGAAAGATTTCCCAACACTCTGTGCTTGCAGTTATTGGTATGATCTTGAAGGAGACTTTCGTCTGTTTCCCGAACTGACAAGCTTTGCATACTCCTTCTTTCTGAAACTATTTATCTGGCAGTCCTTCAACTAATTTGTGTTTCGCCAAATGTCGGATCAAATTGAAGTTTAAATGGATAAGTCTCTTATGACATAGCCAATTTATGGCTTCTGAGGAATTGATTGCTATGAGGCATGTCCCTTTTACTCCATTGGACCAGTCTACATTGTAGAGGCCTCCTCTTCTGATTCCTCTGATTACGATCTTGCGTGACTCCTTGTCTATTACTTGACATTCTGACTTTTCAAATCTGACAATGTAGCCACTTTCATTTAGTTGACTTATGCTGAGGAGATTGTGCTTCAGATTCGTGACCAAGGATACGTTCTGAATAATTATCCCATTTTGCTCCACGTATCCTATTCCAATAACTTGACCCGTAACCTTCTTTCCGAATCTGACAGTTACTCCTTCATATATTTCCAGGTTTTTGATCAATTTTTTTTCTTGTCATATGGGCCGAGAATCCGTTGTCTAATATCCAGGTTCTTGTCTTCTTCAGCGTATTCCTACTACTCTGCAACACAGAAGAAATTATTTAGGTCCTTGTATCCTTTCGGGTCCTACAGGGTTAGTCATGTAAATCCAACCTTTTGGTATCCACACTTGTTTCACTCTCATAGTTTGTGAAACTAAATTACCTTTCTGGTTATGACTATCCTTATTTTTAAAAAGGTGTGTGCTGAGGGGATGCATGCTATTTAGGTGTGTGACTTGTGAACTCTTTCTTAAATGACTGTTCTGGAAAGAGTTTCTAGAGACTTTTCTCAGGTTTGTAGCCGTCACAGTCCTTTGAGTATAGAATTGATTGGACTCTGGCCTCGAATAGGTGTTCCCCCTATTCGGTTGATAAGTATGATGAGCAGCAGCTCTATCATAGCCTCTCGGATTAAATTCTGATTGTCGAATAGACTTTCTTGCAACATGTGAATGTTGCTTAGTCGTTCTTGATGGTAAAACTGGAATCCTTGCATAAGAGACACTATGCTTATCCAGTTTTGAGGGATGGTAAGTTTTCCTCATGACAGTTTGCTTGTCCAATTTTCTAACTGTGTTTGCATTCTGTCGAGATGCCAGTTCAGTTTTTGACCAGGATTTGGTCTTGAAATTTTGATTAACTGGTTTCTTGGAAATTGCCTTTCCCTTATCCAACGAAATACCTGAACTGAGTCTCGCTTTGACAAAGCCAAAGTGAGTATCCTCGGTTACTAAAGTGAGATCATGATTGTTCAAGACTTCCTCTTCATTTTTTTATTCAATATATCCAAGTCCGAATTCATCGGATGGAGGTCTTTGAACACTCAGAATCTCACTCAAAGTCTTCGAGCTTCTTTTAAAAGAACAATTACATTCAGCATGCTCAAGTTTCTTTAGAGAATCACCTTCTTTTGTCACATTTTCAAAATCTTTAAACAATTTGACCTGCTCTTCTCTTATATAATTTAATTCTATACTAAGCAATTTATTTCTTTCTATTTCATCTATCAAAACTAAAATTTTAGATTTTAGTGAGGCATTTTCACTAATTAGTGTATCCTTAATTTCATGAAAAATTTCAAATTCTTTAATAATTTTCTCAAGCGTGATATCTTCTGAATTAGAGTAACATGTTTCAGAATTTGTATCAAAGCATAAGAAACACTAGGTGCAGGCAGATTAGTTGTTACCAGGATTTCGCGGTTTGAAGCGCTTTCTTCTTCATCGGTAACATCCCCATCTATGGCTGCCATGAAGGCAAGAAGTGCTTCCTCATCCTTCTCATCTTCAGACGTGTAGTATCCATCATCATGGTCTGGTACGTCTGGCACTTCTGTTCTGGTGAGCATTTCTTGGGCAACAGCTCTGGATGCTCTCTTCTTGAATAGTTTCTTCAATTTGTCTCTCTCCTCCTGAGAGACTTGAGGGAATTCATACTTCAGGTGGTCAGAGGAGTTGCACTCGTAGCACGTACGTGGTTCTCTCTTGATGAACCTTTGCTCACTTGATTGACCTTCCTTCTCCTTGCCTTTAGCCTTCTCAAGAAGTGCAATCAGATTCTTTAACTGCTCCTCCAGTTTGGCAACTGACAGTTCTATTTCTGTCTTCTGAACTGTGTTGGAGGTAGCCGATGAGGATTGATAGGCAGTTTTCTTGAAGTAAACATGCCTTTTTGAATGCCTTTGGAAGTGTCTTTTCACGAAAAATGTTGCATCAACATCAGCTGCTGAATTTGGAGTTCGAACAACTTCATTTCTGATCACCATCTGGATGTCCCATTCATGGGCTTGAAGTTCATCGAACAGTTCTTTGGTGGACAGTTTTGAGAGATCCATGGCCTTCAGATTGGCGATTTTAACAAACCAGACTTCCTTTGGCAGTCTTGAAAGGATTTTAGCGTTCATGTCTGCTACTTTTTCTTCTCTTCCGAGGTGCTTCATCTCACTGACGATGGTATTAAATCTTGCCACCATCTATTTGATTGATTTACTGGGTACCATCTGAAAGGATTCATATTTTCAACGGCTATTTGCTTCTTATTGCGCTTCATCATTTCTGTTTCTTTCATGAGATTGTTTATCCAATCCCACAGTTTCTTGGCAGAGTTGTTCTCTACAGCTGCGTCTTGAAGGGAATCTGGAAGGGATTGTATGAGCATCTCCTGTGCGATAAAATGACTTTGTGACATTTCTTGTCCTCAAATGTCCATTCCTCCTTTGGCTTGTCTATGTATTCAACACCTCCTGGCTCGTCTGCTGTCGCAAGGATGACTTTGGGCATCTGAATCTTCAGAGGTCCGTTATCCAAGACTTCATCCATCTCTGGATGTTGAGCTCTTAGTTGAATGAGACACTTCTTCTTCCATACTTCAAACCTCTCTGGGTTGTACTTGGGAAGAGTAGGGTAAGTTATCATTTTCTAAGAATAATCTGCTCGCTAAAACACACTAGATAAACACAATTAGAGTGTAAGGAAGTACAGATCCGGTCTTAAGCAACTCAAAACAGGACAGTCTAGAAAGACCGACCTGCGCTGATACCACTTGTTTATCCCAGATCAGAGTACTAATAATGTGCAACGGAAGTAATTGATCAATAAAATGCACTCTAAGTATAGGTAGCTCAGTTTCTATCGCAGTTTGTGGTTAACAGTCTTTTGGTATGAAACACTGTTTTAGTTTAGCCAGCAGATTAGTTAGCAGTTTTACAAGTTTGAACAGTAGATAGTTTATACGCTTCAACACTTACGCAGTAAGTATTGAAGGTTTAAAAATATCTTAGAAAACTATAAAGTGCGAAATGTAAATAAAACTGTAAATGACATAGGATATTATAGTGGTTCGGAGCCTTAAGTCCTACGTCCACTCTTCGGATATCGGATCCAGTAATTCACTAAGTTATGAAGATACAATCCTCACGATCTATAGCCAGCTGCTGCAGAAACCTCTATCCACAGCAAGATGGATCACTCACCCAGGCAGTTGTTCTTCACTCCTTCTTCAGTCCGTCGAAGGCTCTGCGTCTTCTCTGTGGACCGGCTCGAAGTTGGACTGAGGAAAAACCTCCTTTTTCCTTCTTCGGTAGGTTGGACAATTTTTTTCTTCCCAGAACGTCGACTGTTCGGTAGTAGCCCGTGATAACCTGTTCTACCTTTGCAAAGACCAGGCTGTTGTGTTCTTACGTAGATAGTAAGAACACCAACATACTAGATTAAGTCTGCTGACTTAATCCTAGTATTAACAACGTCGCACAGTGAATCTCCTCAGACTCCGTAGCAATGAATGCAATATACCGAATAAATGAACTACGACAGCAATGTCTTCTCTCTTAAAGGTGTTTAATGCTTTTCTTCAGTTTCAGTCGAGAGACAATAAATGTGTTGGAGATTCAAATCAACGTTTGCAATCGAATGAGTAGAGAGGCAAAGGTTCTTAAGTCTCTGTGGTTCCTGCTATTTATAGGTGAAACACCAGAAAATAGCCGGTAGAGACATTGGAGATGATGTCCAATCATAATCCATGCTCTTCTGAAAAATCGCTTGTCTCTCAACTTTTTCTGCTACAATGTACTACTTTTCAGAGCAGTTTTACTTGTGTGTCAGATGTAGAACGTTGTACGCCAGTCGCAGCTTAGTATTTATCTGATCTTTTATCATTGACTTCCTAGTGTTCCCTTGCGACTTGTTCGACATCTTATCATGTATGCATTCCCTGATGCAAAACTGTCTTGTTCTGAAACTGCAAGTTCCTTTTAGCGGTTTCCGTGTGAAGACTGTATTAACAATTTTCGTGACCTTGCTCTGCTCGTCTTCGTCTTCTTAGTCAAGACAGTTTTTGTTTGAATGTTCTCTTCTTCAAAACTGTTCCACAGTTTTGTTGACTTCCTTCTTCCAAGACTATTACAACTCGAGTATCCTATACAAGGATTATATGAGGTAATAACTCTAAGTCCTAGCTTTGGTATGTCGTTTTGACATATCAAAACATCAAATTAAGGTAGGATTTCTACATCAATACCTAACACTAGCCTTACCTCTAGGATGTGAAGTCAAGTTTTTCAGAATCAATGAGCCCTAAAGATGTAACAGAGAGTGAGTTTATGGATCAGATTCCATATGCCAGCTTGGTTAGAAGTCTTATGTATTTGATGATATGTACCAGACCAGACATCACTTACATTATAAGTATCACTAGCCGATTCATGGTTAATCCAGGGAAAAACCCTACTGGAAATCCGGCCAACCCACCACCAGAAATCACCGTCAAACCTCCTTCCTCTCAAAATCCCAGTGCCACATTAACTCCAGTTGAACACACACCTTCTGCTCCTGAAACTTCTCCACCTGTAAACCCTACTGGAACTCAAACTACTGCAGATTCTAAAATTCCACCTTCGCCTCCTCACCCTACTGAAAAATCTTCCCAAACACCCTCTCCTACTCGCCCTACTGAAGAAACGTCTCAAACACCTTCTCCACATACTCACCCTACGGAAGAGCCACCCAAGGATCTCTCCACTCTTTTCATTAACCCTGTCCCAGTTGCGTCAATCGTTCCGGGAGAAGAGGACAAACCATTAATGCCAAAAATCCTGGTGATTTAAAGTCTGTAGGAGAAACTCTCAAAGAATCTGGGGCTCCTCGGTTTCCTGAATGGCGATCTGGGCGTATACTGGAGGAGACCATCAAGAAAGGCCGAGTAAAGAAGACAGCTAAAAGAAAGAAGAAAGGGAAAAAGGCTAAGCTGAAACACACCCCCATGTTCCAGGAGAGGATTCCCCTGCTTCAGAATCCAACATCAAGTCTGACAACCCAATTTCAGACTTCAATGAATTTGCATCTGATGAGAACTACAAGATTGATCCAGCTGATCTTGTGTCTTCCTCTGAAGAAGAATCATCACCTCACAAAGGGAAGAAGGAGTTTGAACCAAAAGGGAAGCCTAAGTCTGCCACCACTTTGAAGCCTGCTCAAACACCTACCTCTAGACGCCCTCTGCATCCAAAGAAGAGAGAAGTGCCTGAGACCGAAGTTGCAGAGGTGCTGAGGGATTTGAAGAGACCTAGAGCTACACGATCCACCTCTGAACCGTCAAGCTTGCAGAGCACAAAAGGTACCCCTGTCAGTCATGTTTATGATAGTGATTATGAAGTAGACAAGGCGTACAATGATAAACTTTATCATTATGGTGCTAAGACTGCTCTAGGATCTCTTAGGACTAGGGACTTTAAGATTGAGAGAAATATGGATTCTGAATTGTTTGCGAAGTATGGTTTAGATGTGTTACTTAAAAGAAGAGGATTGTTGGGAACGGTGTCTGATATTGTTGGGTTTGAGCCTGAAATGGTGTATGAGTTCTATGCAAACATGATCAAGGAGGAAGTTTTTGATCCAGAGAAAGTAAAATTTGGCAAGTCCTATGTTAGAAGGCATGTGGTTCAATTTAATGCTGCTGTGTTTAATGATTTGTTTGGCTTACCTTCCACTACTGTTAAGCCCAACACTGCTGCTGATGACAAAAGGATGATCACTGAGATCACAGGAGGTAAGATCACAAAATGGTCATCTAAAATTCCCTCCTCGTCGGTTACATGGAAGTATGCAGCTCTCTACAAAATTGCAGTGACAAATTGGACCCCTTCAAAGAATGCCACAAGTATTACCAAGGATTAGGCCGAGTTCATCTACCGCGTGGGTAAAGGTCTACCTTTCAATTGGGTAATCTTATCTTTGCTAACATCTGTCGCGTAGTGACCAAGTCAGAGAAAAGTGATCTGCCCTATCCATGTTTCATCTATGCTCTTCTAAAACATCATGGTGTTCCAGAACAAGGGGAAGAGCTGGTGTCTGAATCTGCTCTTTTGGACTTCGAGCAGTCCTTCACCCGTACAGATAAGAGGATTAAGGATCTACCTTATGAGGAATCAGATGATGATCATGATGCAGCTGGAAGTGAACTCCCTGAAGGTGACTTGCTAGAGACAAAGGAAGCTACCTCCTCCGCTCCAACAATGTCTAAGTCTGCTGCTCTTAAGAAACTTCCCCATTTCATCAACCAGCTGGAAACAGTCCTCTCAGATCTCAAGGTTGTTCACACTGCTCTTCTTCCTGCTACCATTCAGGGGGAGAAGAAATGACACATGGAGGACATGGAGGTGTTGTGGCAGTCTAGTATGGAGTCCTGCCTTCTACATTGGTCAAAGGCTAGACTGCTCAACTTCCTAATGGTGGATGTTGATTGAAGTTTCTTTCTGCTGTTGCTATTTAATTTAAGTTTTTGTTGGACAAAATTTACTTTCAGTTATTTATGTTTTTGAATTCTAGGTTTCAGGGGGAGAATTCCTTCTTACCCCTGCAAACCTTTGCTTTAGTTAATGCAGTATTTCTTTACTTTTGCTATGGTTGATCCATTTTTTGTTGGTTGATCCTGTTTTACTTATGTTTTTATTGTTTGCGATGGATGATCTATTGTTTGACTGGTTGAACCATGTGCTGTGGAATGCTAGCAGGAAGGCTAAGATTAAGGGGGAGACTGAGAGTGTCAAAGTTTTTGTAAGCTCAACATTGGGATGTTTTAAACATCACGATGTTAGACTTACCTACGACTTTGACACTACATTGTTTATCTTACCCTTCCTGCAAGCGGTTACAACAAACTCCTAAGTTTTAGGGATTAGTTGTAAACCTTGATTTCCACGTCTTTTTAGTTCCAATAAATTAGGGAACGTGTATATCTGTAATTATAACCATATTTTATATTATTTTATTATGTTCTTTCTTTTAAAATAAATAGGGAATTCCTCCACTACCTATAACCACCCACGTGAGCTAGTGGCGAAGGTTTCTTGGAGAAGTGGGTTAGCTTTGTGCAGCACGATCAGGAGGTGGAGTAGTGGGCACGAAGCTGAGGATTCCAAGCAAGAATAAAAGGCACGAAGAACTTGGAGAAAGATTGTGCGACTAGAGACTATTCGAGCAATATTCCCTCAAGAGTACTTCAAGCCTTCTTCCGTTCAAATCAGTCAATCACAAGGTGTATCCTGTCGGCATAATCCATCTCCGAAGAGTTTCCAACGGTGGAGGAGTGGCAAGTTATCCTTGTGCGTAGATTGTTTGTACGATTTGTTCATAGATACCATCTTAGTGTCTATGTAAAGTGAGAATTATTCAAGGGAGTGAACCTAGAATAATTCGAACTAATTTCTTATTTTGTTTCTTTGTGTAAAAGTCAATTTTATATAGTGAAATTGTTTTAAGGCCGAAAGGCTCTCTGGGAATAGCAATATTACCCAGAAAAATTATCCGCTGCTTATATCTCTAACACCAACATTTCAGTCTAACATTGCAGTGTTTGACGTAAACTCAGGCACAAATTCTATTATACTATCAAGAGGAAACCGGACGGTTCAATAGAAAGATATAAAGCTCGCCTTGTCGCCAAAGGATATACTCAGACTTATGGGATAGACTATGCTGAAACTTTCTCCCCAGTTGCAAAATTGAACACCGTTCGAGTTCTTCTGTCCATCGCCGTTAATCAAGATTGGCCTCTGCTCCAGTTTGATGTAACTAACGCCTTCCTTCATGGAGAATTGAAAGAGGAAGTGTACATGGAGCCACCACCTGGGTAGGCTCAAGAGTTCCGAAACGATGAAGTATGCAGATTGAAAAAAACTCTGTATGGGTTAAAACAGTCTCCAAGGGCCTGGTTTGGAAGATTTACCCTAGTTATGAAGAAGCTTTGGTACTTACAGAGCAATTCAGATCACACCTTATTTATAAAGAGGCGAGAGAACCTCCTGGATTGTCTCATCATTTATGTCGATGACATAATTCTAACAGGAGATGATACGGAGGAGATTGAAAAACTAAAGGAGAGCTTATTTAAGGAATTTGAAATGAAAGACTTGGCAACCTGAAATATTTCTTGGGGATCGAAGTCTTGCGGTCGAAAAGTGGTATCTTCATCAATCAAAAGAAATATACCTTAGACCTTCTTGCTGAGACTGGAATGGTGGACTGTAAACCAGCAAGCACTCTTATTGTTGTGAACCATAAATTACAGATCAGGAGCGAGGGAAAAGGTGTTGATCGAGGGAGATACTAGAGGTTGGTAGGAAAACTCATTTATCTTTCTCATACTAGACCTGATATCGCATACGCAGTCAGTGTAGTCAGTCAATTCATACATCAGCCACAGGACGAACATATGGAGGCAGCTATCAGAATAATTAGGTACCTGAAGGGGACTTTCGATTATGGGATTCTCTTTGAGAAAGTAGGAGATCTAGAGATCCAGGCTTATACAGATGCTGATTAGGCTGGAAATCCCGTGGACAGAAAATCTACTGCATGATACTTAGCTATGGTTGGAGGAAACCTTGTATCAGGAGAAGCAAGAACAAAAGGTTGTAGCATTGTCCAGTGCTGAGGCAGAATTCCGAGGGATTAAAAGTAGTCTCACAGAAGTCCTATGGCTGCGAAAGATGATGGTTAAACTTGGTCTCTATTCAGGAAAGACCTGTAGGATGTTTTGCGATAACAAGGCAGCCATAAATATCTCCAAAAATCCAGTACAACATGATCGAACTAAACATGTTGAAGTGGATAGGCATTTTATCAAAGAAAAAATTGAGCAGGGAATTGTGGCGTTACCATATGTCTGATCTAAAGATCAGCTGGCAGACATTCTCACTAAAGATGTTGACTCGATAAGCTTATTAGAGATCCTGAGCAAGTTAGGTGTCGGAAATGCCGCCACTTAACTTGAGGGGGAGTGTTGGAAGATCGATCTATTTTTAGAAGAGATCAACAAATAAAAAGGGAAAAGATCATTGAGATTATGAAAAATCAGTAGAGATATTTTTTCCTTTATTATTGTTCTTTCAAACTCTATTTAAATGTGTAATTCCTTTACATGTAATATACTCAGAAAATAATAAAAAATTTACAGCTCTCATACATCTCTATCATGTTCAATTCAATATTTCAACAATGTTAAGGATTTTTTCAGTCAAATTATTGAAATTATGAATCAAATCAAAAGTTGTGGAGATGATTGAGAAGATTTTGAGGAGTCTTCATAAAAAAATTTAAGCATATGGTAGACTTCATCACACAGACAAAATATCTCACACTCAACGAATATGAACTTATGGGATCTTCGTAAGAACATGAGTAGAGAATAAGCAAATACAATAATCAACCATTGGAGAACTTTTAAATAAATGCAAAATGTTTAATAAATGTAGCATCAAATTTTTTTATAGATAAGATAAGATAAGAAGGTGATGAGTCCAAATCTGGATTCCTTGCTTTACTTGTTCATTCATCTCTTCTTTTGATTCTTTTCTTAATAATCTCCTGTGCTTATATTTAACTTTATTAAACAAAAAGGTATTACGTTAAAATTAATGTTGAATCAACCATCTTTAAATAAGATCACGTCCTAGTCTAATCTGCAAACACAATGAAGATGAACAGACACAGATAGATTCATAATCCAAGCTTAATTCTTGAAACGTCTCCCATCCTCAACTTGAGTTCTTGAAGCTTGGTATGACCATCACTTTCCTTCCATTTTTATTTTCTGAACCAGTAGTTAAATTGTATTTTCTTTTTATTTTTCTTGTTTGAAACAAAAATGGTTGTTTAAAATCTACTATGTTCAAAATAATGGCATTCACATATAGGTTTTAAAATAATTAAATTGGTGTGTGCTTGATGAGACATCAAATTATGGCAACATCGTAAAATTCACGAAACTCTAATCTAGCATTAGAGAAGGGTCTATGTGGTTTTAGGTGGCATACAGTAAGTCGATCACTTTATTTTTTCTTATTATAAGTATAGAAATATTATAAGATATATTTGTGTTTAAACATAGTAGAAAGACATGGTAGAGGAAGGAAAAGGATTCTTGGTACTCTCTTTTTGTACATCTAAATCACTTGTACAATGTTCTCTTTTATAGATATGATAAATACAAAATAAGGAACTAAATCAATCTAATAAATTAAGGATTTGATTTGGATCCAATCTTGTGATTGATTCTTTCCACCATTTTGATTTTGTGATTTGATTCTTTCCAACACTCCCCCTCAAGTTAAGTATCAGGATTGCCGATATTTAACTTGACTAAAATATCCGAGAGGCTCTTAGAATCCACTGCTTTGGTCAGAATGTCAGCTAGCTGATTTTTTGAGGAGACATACGGAAGAGCAATCGTACCATCCTCAATTTTCTCCTTTATAAAGTGCCGATCAACCTCCACATGTTTTGTCCGATCATGTTGGACAGGGTTGTTGGAGATGCTTATAGCAGCCTTGTTATCACAAAGAAGTTGACAGATTTTTCCAGAGAATAGGCCAAGTTCCTTCATCAGTTTCCTTAACCATAAGACTTCAGTTATACCACTCTTAATTCCTCTAAACTCAGCTTCTGCACTGGATAGTGCGACCACCTTTTGTTTCTTACTTCTCCATGAAACGAGATTTCCTCCGACAAGAGCAAAGTAACCGGCGGTAGATCTCCTATCGACCGGATTTCCTGCCCAGTCTGCATCTGTGTAAGCCTGGATCTCAAGATTGTCGGATCTTTTGAAGAGGATGCCAAAGTCAAAGGTACCCTTTAGATATTTGACTATCCTCAGGGCAGCCTCCATATGTTCGGTTTGAGGATGGTGCATGAACTGACTTACAATTCCAACAGCATAAGATATGTCTGGTTGGGTGTGAGAGAGATAGATGAGGCGTCCCACAAGTCGTTGATATTGACCGCGATCGACCAATTCGGCCCCTTCTCTGATCAGGATCCCATGGTTGACAACTATTGGAGTTGCGACTGCTTTACAGTCTAGAAGTCCAGTTTCAACAATAAGGTCAAGTTTATATTTCTTCTGACTGATAAAAATACCTTGCTTTGACCTAAGAACCTCAATGCCAAGGAAATATTTCAACCTTCCCAAATCCTTCATCTCAAATTCCTTGAACAAGTTTGCTTTTAACTTGCCAATTTCTTCTGTATCATTCCCGGTCAAGATCATGTCGTCGACATAGATGATAAGGCACGTCAGGAGGTTCTTCGTATGATAAAGAGAGTATGATCAGAGTTGCTTTGCAGAAAGCCCAATTTCTTCATAACGGCAGTAAATCTCCCAAACCAGGCTCTAAGAGATTGTTTGAGACCATAAAGAGTCTTCTTGAGCCTGCAGACTTCACCTTTCCTAAATTCATGAGAGAATCTGGGAGGTGGGAGCATGTAGGCTTCTTCTTTCAGATCTCCATGTAAAAAGGCATTTGTGACATCGAACTGATGGAGGGCCCAATCCTTAGACGCAGCAATAGATAGCACCCTGACTGTGTTCATTTTGGCCACTCGAGAGAAGGTCTCGGAATAGTCAATACCATAGGTCTGAGTGTACCCTTTAGCGACTAACCGATCCTTATATCGCCCAATAGATCCATCTGGTTTCCTTTTAATGGTGAAAACCCACCTACAACCAATAGGTTTCTTCCCTTCGGGTAGTTAGCATTTATCATAGGTGTTGGTTCTGGCAAGAGCATCCATCTCTTTCTGAATCACTTCCCTCCAGTGTGGAATCCTCAGAGCTTCTACCTCAGAGGGAGGTATCTCCTCAGTATACAAGGACTGTTCATATGCTGTCGCTTCTTTAGAGAGGTTGACTCTGGCAATGGAACCAATAGGGTACTTGCTTTTGCGACTCTCCTTTTCAGGAGAATATCGTTTAGGAGGTATGCCTCTTGTGCTCCGGGGAGGAAAAACATATTGTTCCTACAAAACAGTCTCGGGTTCCCGTTCCCTTAATTCACCGGGTGTATTAGGCGGAAGATAAAAACTGGGTATATCAGAAGTGGGTGATTCAGAAGGGAGGGAAGAAATGTTACCACTATTATCCGAGGATATCAGTATTTCAGGAGATCTTGGAAGTGACACCTCGAGCTCGGGTTGTATAGAGTCCTCTGTGGGTTGATCAGATGGTATGTGCAGAGGCTCAGATGTAGGAAGTTTGGTTAGCCAGTTTAGGGGGTCAATAGTTTCCTTTTTGTTCTCCCCCTGACCACCAAAATGGCTTCGGTAGAAATACTCGGTTTCAAGAAAGTCACAATGAATGGTAGTAATAACTTGCCGGGTTTTTGGGTTAAAGCACCTATATCCCTTCTGATTTACCCCATATCCTACGAATACACATTTTTCAGCACACGGGGAAAATTTGGTTCGCTCGTGTTTTGGAATGTGTACGAAGACGGAACAACAAAAAATTCTAGGCTCAAGAGTAAGGGCGGAAGGAATGGTAACATGGGAAGAGAGATGTTGGAGAGGAGTTTGAAATTGAAGAACTTTGGTTGGTAACCTGTTTAGGAGATAGACACTGGTTGCTACTGCTTCTGGCCATAAAGTGGTGGGAACACAAGATTCAATCATAATGGCACGGGTCATTTCTAGAATGATCCTATTTTTCCTTTCTACGGCCCCATTTTGTTCGGGGGTATAGGGACAGGTTGTTTGGTGTACTATGCCTTTTTGTTGACAGAAGTTGAGTACAGAAGAATTAACGAACTCTCGGCCGTTATCAGAACGGAGAATTTGGATTTCTTATTAAATTGGGTTTGGACCATGGCATAAAACAGAGTTAATTTTTCGAAAACTTGGGATTTGTTTTCTAAAAAGTAAATCCACGTCATTCTAGAACAATCATCAACAAACAAGAGAAAGTACTTAAAACGACTACCACCCAAAATTGGAGCAGGTCCCCACACATCAGAGTGAACAAGAGAAAAGATATGATCAACTCTTTTATTTTTAGGTTTGAAAGAATGTCTATGGCTTTTGGCCATAACACAACAGTCGCACGATAAAACAGAGTTTTGGATCAAATCAGGAAACAACAATTTCAAATACCCTCTAGAAGGGTGACCTAACCTCCTATGCCACAACCACAGGTTTTTATTAGCTGAATGAGTAAGTAATGCAGTACTATTCTGCTCGACCTCATTGACACAATACAGTCCCTGCTTCTCAGTGCCATGCCCAATGATCTTCTTCGTCCTGATATCCTGCAAGATACAAAAGGACGGGTGTATGAGGAGTGTACAGTTCAAGTCATGGGTAATATGGCTAATGGATAAGAGTTTGTTTGAGAGAGAAGGAACAAATAGGCAATTAGAGAGGTGTAAGGATGGGGATATTTGAATAGTACCAGATCCTACTACTTCTATCAATTCACCACTAGCAGTTTGGATATGAGTTTTAGTGGATTTTGATAGATTTAAAAAATCTTTCCTATCATAGGACATAGTATCGGTAGCTCCACAGTCGAAAATCCATCCTTGAGAAAAAGGTTTTGGTATGGATTTATTTTTGCAAGTATAATTACATAAGGATGGGTAATTATTTGGGTTATTAAATGGATAGGGGGCTGAATTAAGGGAGTTAGAATTCCAAGGACTGAATTGCAAAAAACAACTTTTATTATTAAAATTAGGGTTTGGATGTAATCCAAACCCGTTACCTTCGACGCATCCCCCTTTCTCTCCTATTTCCGTCGCCCCTTCACCTTCACCGGCGAGAATCACCGTCGGTGCTCCATCCGCCCATTTCATCCAGCCACCGCAGCCCCGTGCTCCATCTTGGCCGTAAACCGCGCGACTGCGGTCGCTGGAGGAGCCGCCATCTGTGAATCGTGCGCCTCATCCGCCGATTCTCAGATCCGCACGGCCGTGGCTTCCAGGCGTATTGCCGTCTGCCTCGGCGCCTCTCGCCAATGCTCCTCTAGAATCGACGCCCCCAGCACTGGATCCCGCCGCTGCGACGCCCCCGGCACTGGTTCTTGTCACTGCTCCTCCAAATCCGACGGCGGCGGCGCCGGTTCTTGCCATTGCTCCTCCAAATCCAGCGGCGGCGGCGATTGAAGCATCGGACCGGTGGTGTGGTTTGGTGCTCTCACCGCCGGCCGGACTGACTGCGGCTATATTTCCCTTCGCCATCTTCCGTCCGTCGTCCCACCATTCTGGATATCCCACGATCTGGAAGCACTACTCTCTTGTGTGTTTTCGCATTCCACAGTGCATGCACACAAGCTTGGATCTGTCGACCTTGGCCCTTGGGTTTGTTTTTCGGTTCTGCCCGCCGTGGTTGGAGGTCGACACAAACCCGGTGCCAATCTGCAACTCGAGTTCTAACGGCTGCAAAATCTGAAGCCGGGGAGCTTCTCGCCGTACCCTTGAGAAGGCAGATTCCGGTGCGGGGAGTGGCGTCTCCTTGAGTATATCACAGCGGATTCCGTCCAGCTTCGAGTCAAGCCCAGACAGAAATTGGAACAACCTCCTTTGGGCTAGCACCTGCTGATATGTCCGGATGCCTTTATCGCAGCAGTTGAACGGGTTTGGCTCTCGTTGATCGATATTGAGCCAAATTCCTTGAAGCTCAGCCAAATAGCTTTCAAGGGTTCTCTCTCCCTGAACGACCTTGTTTGCCTTGACTTCGAGGTCGTACGTTTGTAGTGGATCGGGTGCAGTCCCGTAGGTGGTTGCCAAGCTATCCCAGATAGCCTTGGCTGTTTGGTGTTGTGCGAAACTTGAGACTAGTTTAGTCTCCATGTTATTGAGGATCCAGGCGAACACAGTGAGATCGTCGATTTCCCACTGCATATAGTCTGCTTCTTCTTTCTTTGGTGGCGGGGGGTCACCTGTGATGTGTTTGGTTTTCCCCCTACTTCCGATCGAGACCTTCATCAGCCTGGACCAAATTGGATAGTTGTTGTCATCCAATTTGAACCCAAGGCTGATATTCTCATTGTTTCTGGTTGTTTGTTGAACTGCTAGATCCTTTGCGTCTGACATGTTTGTCTTGATCTGGTTGCAGGTTGATGCTGATTTGGGTGATGGTTTTTGCCTTGATCAAGGCTGGATGGACGAGATTGGTAGGCGATGATGAGTATTTGAGCCAATTTTTTTTTTTTTTTTTTGGTTTTGGATTTTGGGTTAACAGAGCCAGGAATTTAATCCTGCTCTGATACCATGTTTAAATGTAGTAGAAAGACATGGTAGAGGAAGGAAAAGGATTCTTTGGTACTCTCTTTTTGTATATCTAAATCACTTGTACAATGTTCTCTTTTATAGAGATGATAAATGCAAAATAAAGAAATAAATTAATCTAATAAATTAAGGATTTGATTTGGATCAAATCTTGTGATTGATTCTTTCCACCATTTTAATTTTGTGATTTGATTCTTTCCAACAATTTGTACTAATAAAACAACTTACAAATATGATATTTAAATACAACATGATCAATCCTTATTCAAAAACCATGTGCAAGTATGTCAAAGATAATCATCTAACAAAACAACAAATAAGTTTTCATATTGAAAAATAATTAAAGTTAATTTAACTATTATTTTAAAATTATTATAAAATACAGGCGCCTAAAAGCGCTAAATAACAAAAATTTTGAAACATGAAATTATTTTTATTTTGCTAATTCCGATTCTTACAAATATTATTTTAGTAGCTAAAAATTATTTAATTATCTAAATCCCAAGTAGTGCGTAATTTTGTACAAAGACACAGTTACTAATCAATTGTACTGATCAATGATGATTTATTTTTTAGTGAAAAAATATTAACGAAAATATAAAATATCTAGTTTGGTGCAGGCACAAACTAACTTTTTTTATATGAACCACCTCATAAATTAAGGAAGATTAAGTTTATTAATTTTTATTCAATATTCTTTTAAATTTCAAATATATTATATGATTAGGTAAGTTTGCTAGGATACATTGGTACAAGATAATATAACAAAGAGTGGGTCTCTAGTATCCATTGCTCGGAATGTAGTGATTGCTTGTGACCAAGAGATTATGAGTTCGAGCTTATCGGGGACTTGTGAGTATGACACATATGTTTTGAGAGATATAATTGCGCATTTAACTTGATCCGAACGAAATGCATATTTTGATCGGAAACAATTTTACACTGCACACATTTCTATTAGAATACTTATTTAATATTATATCTTCCACTAAACTTAAATATATCATTTACGTATTTAAAATATATCATTTAGTTAAAATGTGTATTTCAATCGGAATGAGCTATGCACAAATTAAAGATCATTCCGAATAGAATGTGCTCATTGTAAAATTAATTTCGAACAGAGTGCTTGGAATGTCTAAAAAAACATAATAGCTCGCACAAGTTATTTCCTATAAACAAAAACATATAGTTTGAAATTTAAGTTAGTTTCTATTTTATTAATTAATTAATTTTACAATAGAAGAAGAAATAGATGCGATGGCAGAAGCTGTGGTGTCCATTGCTTTGGAAACCATTCGTAATTTGTTGCTGGAAGAAGGAAGGTTTCTATCTGGTGTGGGAGGTGAAGTGAAAGCGCTGGAAACGCAGTTGAAAGAAATGAAGTGCCTCCTCGAAGATGCTGACAAAAGGCAAAATTAAAGCAAAACCATCGCCAATTGGATTATGGAGATCTCGCATTTAGAGCCGAAGATGCCATTTATGTTAGGAAATTAACAACAAAAGCAATCGAAAGCACACACAATAACGACACAAATTTGATTACCCAGTTCACCAATAATGGCTACGTCTGGAGGCACTACCAAGCAAGGACAATTTACTTAGAGGAGACAAGAAAAATTACACTACGAGCTTAATACACAAATTGTATTAACTCTTATTTTTCTTTTCTATTTTTGGGTGTATATTAATAAATGGCCTAAGGCCTTTATTTATAGGAAATGGGGAAGGCCCTCCAACTCATCCCACCGATGTGGGATGAAGTCTTCACACTTCAACAATCTCCCACTTGAAGACTTTTCTGTTCATGGTAGTGCCAACTCCTCGTTCTTCAAGCTTCGAAGCAAGCTGAAGTCATACATAACTTCAACTTATCTAAGGTAACAACCTTAGTCAGCATATCAGCAGGATTCTTACATCCTTCAATCTTCTGTAACTGCAACACATTCGTTTCTAACAAATGACGAATGTAGTGATACTTCAACTGGATGTGCTTGGTTCTTGAATGAAAGGCTGGATTCTTGGCCAAATGTATTGCACTCTGATTATCGCTGTAAAGAATGCTTTTTGTCTGCTTCTTTCCCAATTCAGACAAAATTTTTTGCAACCATACCATTTCTTTACTTGCCTCTGTCACCGCCACATATTCAGCTTCTGTGGTAGACAGAGCAACTATCGTCTGTAACTTAGAGGTCCATGACACAGCAGTACCTCTATAAGTAAACACATAGCCAGATGTGCTCCTCCTTTTGTCAAGATCACTCCCAGCCAAATCCGCATCAACATATCCAGTTAATATCAATTCTTTGCCTCCAAAGCAAAGTAACCTATCAGTGGTACCTTTCAGATATCTCAAGACCCATTTTACTGCTTCCCAATGCTGCTTCCCAGGATTGCTCATAAATCGACTTACAACTCCCACTGCATGTGCAATGTCCGGTCGCGTGCAAATCATTGCATACATAATGCTCCCAATTGCAGACGCGTACGGAGTATTCTTCATTAGGGTCTGTTCTGATTTCTTCTTTGGTGAGTCATTGTTGGATAATTTGAATTGAATACCCAACGGAGTACTCACTGGCTTCGCATCTTGCATGTTGAATCTTTTCAGAACCTTCTCAATATAGTCGGACTGTGATAGATACAGTTTTCCAACATTTCTATCACGAACAATCCTCATTCCCAGGATTTGCTTTGCCTCGCCCAAATCTTTCATGGAAAACTTTTGGGACAGTTGCTCCTTCAGTGTATTAATTTCTTCAACACTCGAGCCTGCAATCAGCATATCATCAACGTATAATAGCAGTAAAATATAAGAATTCGGATACCTCTTGTAGTAACAGCAATGATCAGCATTGCATCGCTGAAAACCAATTTCCAGCATGTACCCATCAAATTTTCTGTAGCACTGTCGGGGAGCCTGTTTCAACCCATACAGACTCTTTTTCAATCTACACACTAGGTGCTCGTTACCCTCAGACAAGTCACCTTCTGGTTGCACCATATATATCTCCTCCTCAAGATCATCGTGTAGAAATGCAGTTTTAACATCTAGCTGCTGCAATATTAAGTTTTCTGAGGCTACCATACTCAGAACTAACCTGATTGTGGTGATCTTCACCACTGGCGTGAATACCTCGGTATAGTCAATACCGTGCTTTTGCTGAAAGCCTTTCACCACCAATCTTGCCTTGTACCTCTTGCTCCCATCTGCTTCCTCCTTGATTCTGTAAACCCATTTATTTTGTAGTGATTTTTTGCCCTCCGGAAGAATATCCAATTCCAATGTTTCATTTGAAATCAGCGAGTTCATCTCATCATCCATTGCTGCTTTCCATTTTTCAACATGTATGCTTTCCTGGGCTTCCTCAAAGCACTCGGGTTCACCCGCATCAGTCAAAAGCAAATAAGAAAGAGAAGGTGAATACCTCTGTGGACATCGTCTTTGCCGTTCTGGTCTTCTACTTGCCAATGGAGTGATTGGAGCTCCATCATCCAACTCATGTGAGGTTTCGGTCGAATCACCCGTCGGCTCGTCTGATGGCTCGATCGATTTAGCTTGATCAATATTTCTACTAATGCCATCCAACTCCATAGTTTTCGGCTTACAAGTAGTATCAACTTCTACTACCTTATTCCGATCTTTGTACATTACCTGCTCATTAAACACAACATTTCTACTTCGAATAATCTTTCGATTATTCTCATCCCAGAATCTATAGCCAAACTCATCAATGCCATAGCCAATGAATGTACACTTAATGGATTTAGCATCCAATTTACTTCTATCAGAGTTCATGACATATGCAGTTCATCCAAAAACTCGCAGGAATGATAAATTTACCATTTTACCACTCCAGAGCTCTTCCGGGATGTTGTTGTTCAACGAAACAGAGGGTCCTCGATTGATCAGAAATGCTGCAGTGTTCACGGCATCAGCCCAGAAGGTCTGTGGCAACCCACACTTTAATCTCATACACCTAGCTCGCTCATTGAGTGTTCTGTTCATGCGTTCAGCAACACCGTTCTGCTGAGGTGTACCTGGAATAGTCTTCTCCATCCTTATTCCATGTTCGATACAAAAATGCTTGAATTCATCAAGCTCGTATTCACCACCATTGTCAGATCGCATGCACTTAACACAAAGTCCTGTCTCATTCTCAACAAGGGTTTTCCAATTTTTGAAAGTAGTAAAAGCATCTGACTTACATTTCAGAAAATAAACCCATACCTTACGTGTTGAATCATCAATAAAGGTCATGTAATAGGAAGCTTTTCCTAACGATGTAATTGGTGCAGATCCCCAAAGATCACTGTGCACCAGTTCCAATTTTTCTTTCTTTGCCTCCCTACGGGCTGTCGAAAAACAGACCTTTTTCTGTTTACCAAACACACAGTTCTCACAGAAACCAACATCAATATTTTTCAAGCCAGGCAAATATCCTTTTGAGTGAAGAATTTTCATACCTTTCTCACTCATATGACGTAGAAGACTATGCCATATTTCAACATCATTGACAGACTCAACAACATAAATATTATCACATAAATTTCTCGTAAGGTAAAGAGTACCTTCCTTTTTGCCTCGAGCTTCTATCATAGCTCCTTTGGTGATCTTCCAGCTGTTGCAACCAAAGATGGTTGAATACCCTTCGCTATCCAGCTGTCCGACTGAAGTCAAGTTCCTTTTCAGTCCAGGGATGTGTCTCACACCTTGCAATCTCCATTCAACGCCATTTGGTGTTTTAATCTGCACGTCACCCTTCCCAACAATCTTCAAGGGTTCGTCGTCAGCAAGATACACCACTCCAAAATCACCAGCAGTGTAGGATTCCATGATAGTGGAATCGCTACATGAGTGAAATGACGCGCCTGAATCCAAAACCCAGGATTTAATAATATGACATATATCAAAGAAATAAAGCACATCGGGTAAGAGACTTGCACCTGGAATATCAATGAATAAGAAAAATTCAAGCGAATAAGGAAGAAAACGTCACACTGATCCCAAGTTAAGAAAAAAGATAATGAAAGGTGCCTCCTCAAGAAGGGATCATAGCTTCTTGAGTAAACTAAATATCAGAGTTTAGCAAGACTGAAAATAACAAAAGTCTAACAAAAGACATTGAGTCTAGTAGCGAAAAGTTATCAAGGAAGTATGTATATGAAGATACACACTTCCGCATCTAACAAAAATAAAAGGTGAGTCTTCAGCTCCACTTCTCTGCTACCTCGTACTCTTGCTCCAAGTCTTCTTTTAACTTGTGCATTTTAGAAATAATGGAAGGGGCTAAGTACAATTTGTACTTAGAGAACACATGCCCGAAAACATACATGTATAAGTTTGTCATGCCTTTTTAATCGGGTCGCAAATGGGGTATTAAGTTCGAAATCCTCCCATGGCACCAAAACGTTTTATGAATGAGCTAGCTCTTTTACACTGTTAAACTATCTGCAAATAATTATGTGACTGGGAGGTGGCCGCCAACCACAGTCACAATGCTACTCCATGTAGGGCGCGACCCCTTAACATGATAGCAACAGAGTGCACTAACCCGTGGTATCTTATTATACCCACCGGACACAATCGTTAGAGACTCGCAATACACGTAGTCAACATTCACATTTCCACGTGTAATGTTCTTCTCCGAGTGGGGTTCCCCCACAAAGAGGACAGATAGCAAACACAAAATAGTAGGCAATGACAAAACAGTTAAAAACAAATCATTTTATCTCATGCTTGATTTCTTTGAAAAGAAAACATCATTTCTATTTTATTTTGACCCACAATATTAGGGTAAAGAAAAGTCCACCTTTAGTAGGTGCGGTATGCGGTAGGTTGATCTAGTAATCGATCTTCTTCTTGCCCTTTCCTACAATGTAAGGAATAATTAAATCCTTGGAGGAAAATGGATCGTGGTGTCCATAACTTAACACATTAAGGGGTCTAGACTCTTAATCAATCATGGACTTTTAAATTCTTGAGCCATCGGATAAGAGGATTGTGAAAGAATTATTTGATGAATTAGTTTGGCGAACAAGGAGGTCAAACATAATTTATGAGCTCGTGATTCAATATCGAGTGTTCATTTTAAAACAAAATTCGTAGTTCGATTGTTTTGAACAAACAAATGACTTTGTTAAGTGTTTAACCACTTCTTTAAGGATTTATGATTGGAGGAGGATTCATAATCAATTTGAATTGAAAGGATTTTCGGAGAGGTTATGGAAGATAACATCTCTTCGTCGATTGATACAAGGAATATCAAACAAAATATTAATTAGAAATTGAATTAATTGAATGAAGGAGTTAGAATTCAAGAAAATGTCATTTGAGTTGATTGATATAAAGAATATCGAAGGATATGAAAGATAAATCGAATCAATCGAAGAATGAAACAAGGTATGGGAAATTTCACTCTATGTTGACCGAGATAGAGTGCATCTTGAATGAGATGGATGCATCGACCGACATGGAATGGAAATCGACCGAGATGAATGCATCGATCGAGATGAAAAAGAAATTGACCGATATGTTGATATCAATCGAGATGAAGTTTAAATCGACCGAAATGAACGGAAATCGACCGAGATGGATTCCATTTCGATCGATATGGGCATATCGACCGAAATGGTCTTCATCTCGACTAAAACTACTATCTCGACCAAGACAGAAGCTATCTCGGCCAAAACAGAGGCAAAAGTTTTTCGGCAGATTTTCTTATTTATGGCTCAAACGGTTATCCGGGTTCGTCCAATCGATTTCTAACAACACCGAATGGTTTCCTAACAAGTATAATGAGTCTAGACATGATTTTAAACATCAAGACATGTTGGAATCAAGATAAAAACCTCAATATTTCCATATAGGGCAAATATACCGAAAATGCTCCAAAATCAACACAACTCGATTCCTAGGTCGATATATCACTTCTAGGCTCATAATATGTCATGCTAAACATGCATACGTGCTCATCAACCCATCAAAAGCCTAGATCATGCCACTTATCAACTAGGGCAAAATTTACAAACATGCTTATACTAAAGAAATACCTAGAGAGAGGTTCGATTTATACCTCTAGGACGTTCGTAGAGCTTCGAAATCTTGATCAACCCTTAGTCTCTCAATTTCTCACTTCAAAACACAAAGGAAGGGGAATCTAAGTTGGGAAATGGAAAGGAAATGAAGAGAGGATTCCAAAAAAGTAAAGTTTTACCTTAAAAACTCTTCACCGGAGCCTCGTCGAAGCTCGCCGGAAGTTCGCCGGAATCTTCCTAAAGAATTTTAGTGAGAGAGAGTAAAAGTGAAAGTTATAAGGGTGGGTTTCTATTTATAGATACCAAAAGTTAAAAAGGTTAAAGTGGTAGTCATTTGCTTGTCACATCGGTCACTTTAACATCACCTCACGTCAACTCCTCATCTCCTCGCGTCATTGCACGGGAGACCGTGATATTTTGTCAATCCACGAATAGTTATCGATTGATATTATCCCGATACAAAAATGTCAGATCACTTAATGATTAATCAAGATTAATTAAGCTCATGAATAATAATTAATTTCCTTCAATAAAATAAAGGTGGCAAATAAATAATGCCAAAATGAGAATCTCTCAAAATAAATCGATTGCAAAATCTGGAATTAATTCGATAGCAAAATATAATTTTCAGAAATTAAACAATTACAATTAATATTTTACGAGGAGTGTTACATCCTCCCCCACTTCAAAAAATTTCATCACAAAATTTTGTTGATTACAAAAAGAGTTCGGGATACTTTTCCATCATCTTGTCTTCGAGTTCCCATGTTGCTTCTTCAGTGCCATGATGCTTCTAATGAACTTTGACAAGATTGATCTTCTTGTTGCGGAGCTCTTGTGTTTTGAAATCCATGATTGCTTCTGGGCTTCTGGTTCTTCTTCATAAGTCAAATCGGGCTGGAGCTGAACTTCTTCTCGATGAACAACATGTCTCGGATCAAAAACGTACTTTCGCAATTACAACACGTGAAAAATGTTATGGACATTCCCGAAGTTGGGTAGTAAAGCCAAATGATAGGCTACAGGTCCAATTCTTTCCAAAACTTCATAAGGACCAATGTATCGCGGCCTAAGTTTGCCTCTGGCTCCAAAACGAATGATTCCCTTAGAGGGCAATATCTTCAGAAATACTTTGTCTCCAACTCCAAAAGTCAACTCGGTTCATCTTTTATCAGCGTAAGAATTCTGGCGGTCCTGAGCTTCTTTGATTCTAGCATGTATCTGTCGAACAATCTCTATCATCTCAGTGACTGAATCGGGTCCTAAGATTTTACGCTCTCCAACTTCATTCTAATAAAATGGAGATCTGCACTTTCTTCCATAAAGTGCTTCGTACGGGGTCATTCCGATTGTGGCTTGGAAATTGTTATTGTAAGCAAATTCAATCAGCTGCAAAAGTGCCTCCCATTTCACCCCTCTGTCAAGAACAACTATTTTGAGCATATCTTCCAAAGTCTGTATGGTTCTCTCTGTTTGACCATCTATTTGAGGGTGAAACGCAGTACTGAAATTCAAACGGGCTCCAAGCTCTTTCTGCAAACTAGTCCAAAATCAAGATGTGAACTTCACATCTTGATCACTATTTTATTAATGATACTTATAGAGTAGTGACAAGTTTATATTATCGATCCCACAGAGATTGTAAAAGCGAACATCTCATATACTGCAATATTTGTTTTCGGTTTATTGTCCAAGTAAACAGAATTTTGGAAAGGTTTTTGAATTAAAACTAATTTGCAAGAAAATTAAATTAAAGCAGAGATTTAAAAACCGAGTTTTAAGACACTAGAGAAAAGATCAGATTCCAGGGCAAGTTGATGTTAAGGATATCATGCAAGGAAAATCAATCGATCAATTAAATTATTGATTGTGGTGGAACATCAGAAAAATATTACAAATCTCTGGTTTAGGCAATTCATAAAGTAGATTGTTAATCTCCTATATCCTCTCGGTCTCTAGAAAAATTAACAACTCCAAAAAACATCGGATTTAATCATATGGATTAAATTCTTCTTTTTAGACACAATTAAAAAATCCACGTTCTCAATTCTTAAATCCATTAATCAATTTTCACTTTTCAGTCTCAAATTAATTAATTATGAAAATCCAATCAAATGGCCAATTTAATCAGATTAAAAAAAAGTACAAGAATTGATAAACCAATTTAGAATTGATGAAATGTAGTGCCCGAATTTACCAAAATGTTTGTTAATGTTAGAGAGTAATCAAAGTGTAACAAATGTAAGAACAGAAATATTGTGTACAGCGGATAAAATTTTGTCTGGGGTTTATTTCTAAAACCCAGACTGCCTCATGGCAAAATGTATTTCACTAGTAAAAATAAGTTTTTACACAAGAAACAAAATATACAAAAAGACTCAAATTTCCTCTAAGTTCACTCCTTAGAGTAAATTTGATTACAGGACTTACTAACCTAAGCTAACGATCCTTAACAGTTCTTCTTCAACCTTAGGATTCACTCTCCGGTGATTGCTTCTACACTATGAAGGAGGACTTCGAATGGCTGAGATTAGTAAGGGTGGAAGATGATAAGCCTTGAGACTTTTTCTGAGAATGTAGTTCAATCGCACACGGTCTTCAAGTATTTATCTTCCTTTTAATCTTTATCTTCCTTGGAGCGCACGATCTCAAAACCCACATCCTCACTTCGTTCAGTCATGCGTTGTGAAATCTTCCCACGTCCACTTGCTCGATGAATAAATCCAAGAAGCTTCTTACAAACTCACGTTGGCAGTGGTTAGGTCGTGGGGACGCTTCCCTGAAATATAGGAACAGAACAAAACACAAACTTGGAGTCAAAGATATTTTCCTAAAATTTAGGAATTTAGTTGTAACCAATTTCATAAGCAGCAGAGAGAAAGTATAACATTAACATCATATATGTTAGACATTGATGTTAAACTTTGGAAAAGTTTAACATCACAAATGTCTAACATCATCAATCTCCCCCTTAATGTTAGACTTTTCTGCTGCCATTCCTCAAATAAAACACATTCATGGTTCAGCCATGATAAAATATTCAAACGCAGATCAGTGGATCATCCACAACATATATAAGATAGAAAAATATGGGTCAACCAAAAACACATAAGTAAAACATAGATCAACCATAGCAAATCAGAATAAAAGTCGAACTGAATATAAACTTCAGAGGTAAAACAACTCCCCTTGAGTTAAAGAGTATCCAAAAACATAGAGTACTGAAGACAAAAACTTAAACAACTTGTCCAACAAAAACATAAGCTTAAAAACTTGTGCAGCAGAAACATAAAAAACATAAAGTAGCAGATTGGAATGGGAAGATCCTTTTCATTCTTCGTCCTCCTCGTCCTTACCACCACCAGGTTTTCTCTCCCCCTGAATGGTAGCAGAAAAAACTCCATGAATCTTCACAAGTGAAGCAGAAAGACAGTTGAGCTGAGTGATGACAGTGGTAAGCCCTTGCAGTGCTTCATGAAGATCCATTGAAGTAGAAGCAGGGGCTGGAGAGGTGCTAGGACTTGGAGGATCAGCATCCTTCATCTCATCATCACTTGCAGTATACGGAAGATCCTTGACTCGGCCACCTGTGCGTGTTAGAGTTTGCTCAAACACCAACAGACTTGCATCAGCAATTATATCTCCACCTTGTTCAGGAATTCCTTGTTGCATGATAAGTCCATAGATGAGGCTGGGATGCGGAAGAAGTGATCCATCAGCTTTAAGAACAACCCTGCAAATGTTAGCAAATATAATGTCTCCTAAATTGAAAGGAAGACCTTTGGCAATTCGGTGAATCAGATAAGCTTGTTCTTTGGTAACTAGAGTAGCATTCTTGGAAGGGGTCTAGTTATGCAGGCTAATCTTGAAAAGAGCAGCATGTTTGTAGGTCAGACTGGACCCTGGCAATCCCTTGCTTGGCCACCTTTTCATCTCTCCTCCAGTAATTTCTTCCACCATGTGCCGTTCATCACCTGGAGAAGGTTCTTGAATCTTGCAGTGAGGGAGACCAAGAAATGCATTGATGGTTGCTGGATCAAAAGAGATGATCTTCTTCCTGACATAGGACTTCCCATATTTCTTCCTTCCTTCCACACAGACTTCCTCTTTGATAATGTTAGCATAAAACTCATAAACTAACTCAGTCTCGAATCCATCCATTCCAGACACAGACTTTAACAAATTCCTACGACCCAGAAGAGTATCTACCCCATATTTCTTAAAATGATCAACATCCATGTTTCTCTCTATCTTAAAATTCCTTTTCATGACAGACTCTAATATAGATTTAGCACCATAGTGATAGAAAGTCTGACTATAGGCTTTTTTCACTTCTAGGTCACTGTCATAAGATGCAAATGTAGGGGTACCTTTGCCTGGTGTAGCAGAAGTGGATTCAGATTGATTCCTCTTGGTCTTTTTCAATGTCTGAACAGTCTCAGCAGCTTCGGAAGCGGATGGAGATCTTTTCTTGGTTGGTTTTGGTTTCTGACTCGTAGAGGAGGTTGCCTCAGCCTTTTTGTGAAGTACAAAAATGCGAATATGTAAGTTTGACACACGGTTGTCAAACTTACTCGCATTGACAGGTTAATGTCAAACCTTATCTGCTTATAACTTTGACTCTTCAATGTCAAAGTTCCGAATCTGTTTGTTACAACTAACTCCTATTTTATAGGAAACTTATTATTATCTGTTTAATGACGTTTTTACAGGTCCTATTTTATAGGTTTCGAATATATTATCATTATTAAGTATATATTATTAATTATATTATTTATACTATTATTCTAGGTAGTTATTTTAGTTCCTTAATAATAGGGAGCACCACTACAACATTATTTACCCCCACGTGAGTTTGTGGGAGATCATTATTTTGTATGAACAGGTAAAAAATGTGGAAGGAAGCACGATCCATTGCCAAGTAGTGGAAGAAGTGCTCGAGTGCTCCAAGTTCCTTAAATACAAGACGAGGAAGACTAGAGAATTCGTGGATTAGAGATTAGACACTTATTCATACGAGCTCTAGGCTGAATCGTCTCACCAATCATTCATCAAGTGCACGAAGACTACAATCGAGTTGTGGAATCCATCTCCGGAGAGTGAATCCTACGGTGGAGGAGCATATTGGGTTGTATCGTGTTTTTTAGGTTTGGTTGTTTTCGTAGGAATTTTTCTATGGAGTGAACTTAGGAAAATTTCTATCTTGTTTAGTATTTTGTTCTTCACTTGTCAAAATCTTGTTTTGAAAAGTGAAAACTATTTGCCGTGTGGCTCTCGGGGGTTTATGATTTATAAACCTTCGAAAAATTAATTCCGCTGTGTCAAACTCTTTAAGCTTCCGCATGTGTTAATATACTCTGTTTTGCGTGTGTCAAACTTTTGTGTTATACTATCTTTGACACCATTGTGTCAAACTCGGGCACTAAATTCTATCAATTGGTATCAGAGCCTCTACTTGACGGACTAAGTATTTTGTTCCTGAGTGCAGTTTTTCACAATGGACTTGTCAAACGCGCCAGCTCGTCCTCCCGTGCTGGATTGCAATGGGCTAAACTACAATATGTGGAAAACCTGTATGCGAATTTACATCAAAGCTGTTGATGAGAGAGCTTGGGCTGCATTGCTGGAAGGATGGACACCTCCAAAGGAAGAAATTCCAGATCCTGAAGATGCAACAAAGACTGTCATGATTCCTAAAGAGGAAGGAAAATGGACGAATGAGGAACGGATTTTGTCAAACTGCAATGCTAAAGCTCTTAATGCAATTTTTATGTCTGTTGATATTGGTTGTGCTAGGTTAATCTCCAGTTGCTTGGAAGCAAAAGAAGCCTGGCTTATCCTTCAAGCCAAATGTGAAGGGTCAGCAAGTGTGCGAAAGACCAAAATGAGATTTCTCACTACCAAATTTGAAAATCTCCGCATGGCTGAGGATGAAACAGTCACCAAATACTTCGAGAAGATGGTGACCATGGCGAATGAAGCTCTAGCACTAGAAGAACCAATTAGTAATGAAAGACTTGTTAGCAAGATGCTTAGAACTCTACCTGAAAGATTCAATCACAAGATTTCTGCCATTGAAGAGGCCAGAGATTTGGATAAGCTGGAGATCGGTGAATTGGTAAGCATTCTTACCACATTTGAAATGAATTTGAATGAACAAAAACAAGTCTACAGGGGCAAAAGCATCGCACTTCGTACTGGACATGAACCAGTCGAAAAGATGTCGAGTTCATCAAAATTTGACCTCGAGGTGTCAGACGATGAATTGTTAGATGAGGAACAACCAAATCTAGTGCTCTTGATGAAAAAGTTCAACAAATTTATGAGATCCGTGAAGAAAGGAAAAGGTGAATCCAGCTCAAGAAGATTCAAAACTACAACCTCCGTGCCTTCAAGCGCCTCAAGTAACTCAACCACATCCTCCCGTAAGAGTGATAAATATGCCAAAAATGGTATTAATCCTTTTTCCAAAAGTTCTACTTTTGATAATGTCAAGTGTCATGGGTGTTCTGGAATGGGTCATTTTGCTAATGAATGTCCTATTGTTCTAAGAAGAAAGAAGTTAAACTTTAACACCACCCTGAGTGAAGACTCTGACACTGATGAGGATGAGGATGAGCAAGTTATGCTATATGTTAGGATTGAGGAGCTTAATGAAGATGATTTGATGGAGGTGGACAACACTGAAGAGCCTGAGGAAAAAGAAGATGCAAGAGATCTCTCTATTGTGCCATGTGGTGACACAAGCAACCGGCACAATGCATCTAACTCTGACGTGTCAATGTCTGAGTATGTTTCAGGTCAAAGCAATGAGGAAGAAGGAAATTTTGTCTCCTCTCCAGAAGAAATGGAGAGAGTGAGTGATCTTTTTAACATGGTGGATAAACGATGTGAGGAAAAAGGATAGGAGATTGAAAGACTAAAAAAGGAGAATCAGTCCATTAGGAGACAACTCATGAGATTAGAAGTCCTTCTCACAAGAAGAGACAAAGAAGTCAGCCATCTCAAGGAGAAGCTGAAGGAAGCTGACTCTGTCTTTGACAGATGCAATCGTGGACGTGACACTCTACATGAGATCCTTGCAACCAAAACCTCTGATGGAAGTGAACTAGGATATGTCGATCAATCTACTCCGAGTTCTAGTACGTTTGAATCCCAGAACCTGATCAAATTCACAAAGGGGGAGTCTGACACCGGAGTGTCAAGCGAGAAAGAGAAGTCAAAGAAGTACGTGTGTCATTACTGCAACAAGGCAGGCCACATCAAGCCTTTCTGCAGGAAAAGAATTGCAGATGAAAACCAGAAATCAGGTTCAAACTGCTTTGTAATTTATACTTCTTTAAAAACTAACATTGCAGGTACATGGTACTTTGACAGTGGCTGCTCCAGACATATGACAGACGATCGAACATGTCTGTCAGACTACTCAGCAATTTGTGGTGGTACTGTTACTTATGGAGGAGGAGCTAAAGGAAGAATTACAGGGAAAGGAACTTTGAATGTGCCAGACTTTCCAAAACTTCAACATGTGTTGTATGTGGAAGGTCTGACAGCCAATCTGATCAGCATAAGTCAATTGTGCGATGATGGGATGGTTGTCAAGTTTGACAAGGACGTTTGTGAGGTATACGATAAAACTAACAGGTGTGTTATGTTTGGCAGTAGATCCTCAGATAACTGCTATCAAGCTGAACAAGAAGGTAGATGCCTGGTGTCAAAGCCTGGCGAAGCTGAACTGTGGCACCAGAAGATGGGACATGCAAGTACCCATTGCATTCAGAAACTTCTGAAGGCTGATGCAGTCAAAGGTGTTCCTAACCTGAAATTCGACCCTGACAAAGTGTGTGATCCATGTACAAAAGGTAAGCAGGTACGAACTTCTCATCCTATCACTGATTCAGTTAACACCAGCACATGTTTTGAATTGCTTCACATGGATTTGATGGGACCTATTGAAGTTGAGAGTATAGGTCGAAAGAAATACATGTTAGTGTGTACTGATGATTTTTCAAGATTTACTTGGGTGGAATTCTTACGAGAGAAATCCGAAGCCTTTGATCACTTCAAGAAGCTTTACAAAAAATTCAAGAAACTCTATCACTCCAGTGTCATACGGATCCGAACTAATCATGGGAGGGAGTTTGAGAATGAAAGCTTTAATGAATTTTGTGAAAGAAAGGGCATCTCACATGAGTACTCAGCACCCAAGACACCACAACAAAACGGTGTGGTTGAAAGGAAGAACAGGACGCTCCAGGAAATGGTTAGAGTTATGTTAAACTCAAAAAACCTATCCAAAAGGCTATGGGCTGAAGCGGTCAACACTGCGTGCCATCTGATCAATGGGGTGTATCTTCTCCCTGGTACAAAGACCACCCCATATGAGATTTTAAATGGTAAGAAGCCTAATCTAAAGTACTTACATGTCTTTGGTTGCCTTTGCTTTGTGCTGAATGACAAGGAATACCTTACAAAGTTGGACACAAGAAGCAGTAAAGCCCTATTCCTTGGGTATGCTAGCAATAGCAGAGCTTATCGTGTGTACAACCTTGACACTCAAACCACTCAAGAGTCAGTCAACGTTGTGTTTGATGAGGCTGGATCCCTGCATGAGAAGATTGATGAATTGGATGCTTCCCATGTAATTGAATGATCTGAAGAATCTTCTTCCAGTGAAAAGTCTTCCGACAATCAGCCATCTACGAGTCAAAATTCACCAAGCTCTGACACAGACGACCACTCTGACACACCAGTGTCAAATCGAGATAGACGAGACCCTCCTCTCAGAATAAGGAAGGATAATCCCACATCTCAGGTAATCGAAATTGTGACAGAGGGAGTCCGAAGCAGGAAGAAGGATCCTATCAACTACCGTGAGATGGTTCGATCTGTGTGTCTATCGTCAAGGTTTAATCTTCTGCATTTTGCCTGTTATTTATCATTATTTGAACCAAAGAATGTTAAAGATGCTCTTGCAGATGAGTTCTGGATTAAGTCCATGCAAGAGGAACTCAGCCAATTTGAGTATAATGATGTGTGGGAATTGGTTACAAAGCCGAGTGACAAGAACGTAATTGGAACCAAATGGATATTCAAGAATAAAACCGATGAGAAGGGCAATTTCGTGAGAAATAAATCAAGACTGGTTGCTCAGGGGTATACACAAGTTGAAGGCATTGACTTCGACGAAACGTTTGCTCCTGTGGCAAGATTAGAATCAATCTGCCTTTTGATTGCTATTGCTTGTGCTGCAGATTTCTTACTTTATCAAATGGATGTCAAAAGTGCATTTTTGAACGGGATCCTTGAAGAGGAAGCTTATGTTGAACAACCTAAGGGGTTCGAAGATGTGTCAAAGCCGGATCATGTTTACAGGCTGAAAAAGGCCCTATACGGTTTGAAGCAAGCTCCTCGTGCATGGTATGCCCGACTAACTGATTTTCTATTGGATTTAAATTTTGTAAGAGGTAATGCCGACAAAACCCTCTTTGTTAAACATTTAGGAAATGCTTTTAGTATTGCCCAAATTTACGTGAATGACATAGTTTTTGATGCTTGGTAGATGAGTTTGTCACCAGTATGTCAAACACATTTCAGATGAGTATGGTAGGTGAATTAAACTATTTTTTAGGGTTGCAAATTTTGCAACGTAATGATGGTATGTTTATATCCCAGTCAAAGTATGCATTAGGTTTAATTAAGAGATTTGGACTTGAGAGTGCCAAACATATAAAAACTCCTATGGGTAGTAGTGATAAGCTATGTAGAGATAATTTAGGTGTCAAAGTCGATCCTACTCTTTATCGTAGCATGATAGGAAGTCTCTTATATCTCTCTGCCAGTCGACCTGATATTCTATTCAGTGTAGGTGTATGTGCAAGGTACCGATCTGACCCCAAGGAGTCACACTTAAAAGCTGTTAAAAGGATAATTCGATATATCTTTGGCACTCCTAATTTAGGTATTTGGAATACAAAACAGTCTGGCACTGACATTACAGGGTATAGTGACGCGGACTGGGCAGGTGATGTGGATGACTGGAAGAGCACAAGTGGAGGTGGATTTCTTGTAGGAGCTAACTTGGTGTCATGGTCAAGCAAGAAACAAAACTGCATCTCACTATCAACAGCTGAAGCTGAATACATTTCAGCAGCTAGTGGGTGCACTCAATTCTTATGGATGAGACAAATGCTAGAAGACTATGGTTCGCCCTCTGAAACTCTGACTCTCTTGTGTGACAATGCTAGTGCAATTGAGATAGCTAAAAATCCTGTACAACACTCTCACTCTAAGCACATTGACATAAGGCACCATTTTATTCATGATTTTGTTGAAAAATGTTTAATTACTTTAAAGTTTGTGACAACTAAAGAACAACTAGCAGATATTTCTACTAAGGCTCTTGACTTTGAGAGATTCTCATATTTGAGAAAATCTCTAGGGATGTGTAACCCTCCTGAATGATCTGATTATGTGTGGCTGCTTACTAATCTTTGACACTGTGTTGTTAAAGTTTGTTTTCTTTGTCGATTATACTGTTTTCATGTTATAAAACTAAGAGATACAAGTGTGAGATCTGAAAGTTATAAGGCATGGTGATTTTGCCCTATTTGTCTTTCAAATTTACTGGAAGTACTATGGACAGAAAGTTGTTAGAACTCTGACCATGTGGAATCAAAGTTTATTTGGGATACGAATGGGCTAATTTTCTTTATCTCATTTAGTACTGAAGATTGGACGTGATTAGGCACACAATCTTTGTGGAAGGAATAATGAGATTGATTTTTTATTGACACTTTGTAACTTTGAAACCCCAGTATCAAACTTGGTAGCAGTCATCATAAGTTGAATATTTTCGAGCCTATCTTTTATTCTGCAAATTGGTTTTAAGTTGTTGCGAATTTTATGGTTTTTAAATCCTAATTTAACCTAATCTTATTTAAATTGGTATTTACCTAAGTTTTAGGAGTTTGTTTTAGTTATTTACTCATACCTTAGATTTTAACTTAATTTCCTTTATTTTCGATTAATTTGTTATGTTTGTTATTCATTTTGTACACCTCACCCCCTACTTAAGTGTTTTTGCAGCAGCCTTGTCACATCACTCCCTCATGTCTCTCAAAGCATCTCCTACACCACAAACCCTTCAACTCTCACTCTTTCTCCCACGTCTCACACAGCCCCTCACATCCTCTCTATCTCTCTCTATCTCTAAACCTCCCCAACTCACACAAAAACCTACCATGGCCGACAAGAACCTCCAAGACCTTCTCGCCAAAACCCTTGCCTCGCCGGACGGTGTAAAAATACTTCAACGACTGCTCAACAGTCAAATGGAGAAAGCCGCTCAATCCTCCACTTCTCAACCCACCTTGGAAGGTACCTCTCAGCCTCCAACCACTGAAACCGTCACCCCAACTCCGGTCATCGCTAAAATTACTCCACCACAAACTATCACCGAACCAACTCCTCCTATCATCGAATCTTCAACCTCTCTCCCTACTAAACCCACTGCCGCCTCTCACTCCTCTCCCACCAAGTCTGAAAACCCTAATCCTCCTTCTGAGCCGTCACTCGAGGAGTCTGACAAAGCGTTTGTTGAAGAAACAGAGCATGTTGGTCCCGATTTTCAGAGTATGAATGTTAGCAGCGGAAATAATGATAAAGTAAATATTTTCTTGCACGCTGGTTACACCGCTGACTGGGACCTGTCAGCTGGTGTATCAAAACTTTGAATATTTAGCCTTGTTTGCACAGTTATCTATCAGTTTCAGAATATACTCCAACACTTGAGTGCTGGGTTTAAAATATGACTGAAGAGCAGAAAGCTGATAAATAACAAAAGGATTTTTATACTGGTTCGATCAATCTATCTACGTCCACTCTCCAGTCGAAGCACTGGAAATTCCACTAAGAGTAATCGGTTACAGGTGTCCTACGATCTATCTCTAGCTGGTGAATGCCTTGTCCACCAGTTCACTAGATCAACCGCTCCCGGTCCTGGTTCCCTCTTCAACTCTTCTCAGCTGGCGGAGTGCGAGCACGTCACCTCAACCTCCTCAGCTAACTGGGTGTTTTAGTTCTCCCAAGAACGTAAATCTCACTACGGCAAGGTACGCCCGTAATAACTCAAGTGCTGGGATGCACAGGAGCTGCTGTGAACTCTCTCGGAAGAGAAAGAACACCTAATGAGATCTTTAACTTACAAGTGTAAAACTTGAAGTCTCGTGTTTGGTAAATCAACACACGGAAAGCTTATGGAAAGCCTCGAAAGTTCTGTAAGTATTTTGACAGCGTTTTTGCTAGTTCGTGCGTAAGAATTTCGGTTTTTCGGGGGGGTTTGAATGTTGACGGTTCCGACGTATTTATAGACGCGGGATCTGATTCAAACTTTCTAGCCGTTTGGACTCATCCGGAAAGGTGTCAGACCTGGGATGTCCTTCTGACGGCGGTAGGTATGTTTTTCCGGAAAGGATCCATACCTTTAACCGCTTTATCTGACACAGATCTCTTTGTGTCAGAACGGCTTTATTAGTCAGTCCGAGGAATAAGACTGGTGTCTTGTGATAGATAGACTTTAAGGTATCCCCTTCCTTAAAGTTATACTTTGTCAGTCGATTCCTCAGCGAATCTTCTTTTTGTCTCTACGGCGCTGGGAGAGAGAATCTGGAATTCTGCTGGTAACATCTGACTGGTAGATCATTCTGGTGATCTTGTGCTGGCAGTCTCTGCTGGTGACTTGCCCTGGCATAATCTAAGTCTACCAAATGTCTGGATGTTAATTCTTCTTGGAATCTCCCATGA
>JAPKLW010001728.1:0-25157 GCA_026898455.1 Plectranthus barbatus
TCTCCAGCTTAACCTGCATATTTAGAAATATATACAGGGCTGAGTACATTGTACCCAGTGGACACATGACAAATACATGTATAGATTTAAAATTGTCATATCACAATACAGGGATAACACATGGGTTTTACTTTTAAGAATCTCACCATGTTTATCAAACTCATTTTATTTTACAATACCGAGCTCGGTTTTATTTCCACATACACTATCTATTTTAATAGGTGTGACTAGGAAGCAGACCTACTTCCATAGTCACGGTGACCAGCCTATTCAGTGGGACCTTTCTCCCACCAGGTCTGACACCAAGTGCACTAATCTCGGCTCAGTGAGACACGAGATTGGATCGTTTATAAGTACCTTCACATTAAATGCCCAAGGCTCTGGCCGTATTCCCCGGCTCAGATTTCACATATACTCTCTAGCCGTTTCCCGACTTAGAGGACATATAGGTAATGCAAAACAGAAATCATTTCAGATATGACAATTTAATTCAAAACAAAACATGTTTTTCATGATTTTCACAAATAGGACTCATAGTCCGAAATCACATTTTATAATTTAGGAAAGCCCACTTGACACTTAGTCAAAAGGTTAACGCCCAAAACCTTCGATCTTCTAGTTCACGTTCCTCGTATTTCCTTTATCATAACAAATCTTTCAATTAGCGAGGATTCGAAAATAAAATGAAATAAAACTTAAGTTTGAGTTGTGACTACAACTAGATAGTCATTAGACATAATATTCGCAACTTATTCTCATCTAGTTTCCTCCTCGTAAATTGTCTAAGGCAATGTTAAGCTCGAGAATGTCTTAAAGATCAAACTATTATTTCATAGAAGGTCGCCTTGAACTCCTCCATTTTCAAGGAAAACAAAGTTTCTCAAAGTGTTTATCCTTTGTTCAGAGAGTACACGATCAACTATATTAAGGTACCTAAGTATGATATCTATAAAATTAAGGGTGCAAAATACAACAATAAAGAAATTATAATAATATTAAAAATTTCTAAACTTCTTGTAGCAAATCTCAAACCTAGACCTCAAATATGAGACTTCTCATATTACCACCAAGTTGCTAGTTCTTTAGCTTAACAATAAAGAAAATAAATAAATAAACTAAGCAAGGTTTCGTCCATTCCTATGCTTTCTAATGCGCAAACAACCAAAACAATTCCAAATTAAAAAAATTAATTTCATGTATCCAAGAAGAATACACCTATAGTTATCAACAATCTAAATTGAACATAGTATTATTCAAACTCCATTTCACCAACATCTCCAAATATCTATGTAAATACTAATTAAGTTATTTCATGTTTAAGTATACCAACTATCCTACATCATCATGCTCTTGATTTAAACACCAAGGTACACTCAAGTAAAACTCACAACCAATGAAGAAAATAAATTTAAAAAAATCCTGCATGCTGCCAGTAAGAGTCGAACACCAATTCACCTAGACTATAAACATCATCTCAACCATCTCGTCCATCAATTTCACTTGTTATAATTTCTGTCTTTAAATTTTCATAAGCTCTATCAGGAAAACAAAACAACAAATAAGGCTTCCTGGAAGTTTATTCCCCTATTTCCCTACCTCTCTTCTTATACTTGCACATATATATATATATATATATATTAGATAAAACACTAACATAAAGGTCTTCTTAACCAACAATACATATTAATCCTTAGGTTTCAAAAGGAAATAAGTTGCTGCTCCTGTTTAAAGAAAGACTATACTTTTATTTGTTCTTCCATCTCATCTCTCACTAAACTAGCATTATTAAATTATATTGTAATTATCAATTAAGAGATTAAAGTAGCAAATTTTCAAAAAAAAAAAAAACACAGAATGTAGCTAATAGGTTTCGAACTCTGGGCAGGGGAAATTTCGCACACCCTTTTACCACCAAGTAGCAAGCTCACTTGCAACTATACTGCAGGTTTTTATTGTTTTATGTACTATAACTGCCGAACACCCAAACCAAAATAGTTGTCCCTACAGTCTCTTTTTTTTCTCCCTTTTTCCCCAGCCAACAGTCGAGAAAAATTTCCCAGAACAGCAACTTAACTAACTCTTCCAATTCTTCACCAAGAACACAATCAAAACTCCACACCCAAATATGCAATAACTAGTAGCTAGTTAGCTTATGGGTTCAAGAGGGTTCAACAATTTAAAATACATTCCTCTTCCTTCCCCCATACCAAAACAACAATCAAAACATCTATTTACATATATGTTTGGTTCACAACCCACCGATACTTATTCTAATTTCAGCAACAATACAAAAGATAACCTTATTTTATACACTAAATCAATGTTGTGCATCAAAACTACCACAAGATTATCACGTAGCAACAAATTATTACTCTGCTTAAACACTTCTTTCATTCTAAACCTAGAATACCAATCTGAATCTACATTAAGTTACCTGAGTATATAGAGTGTGGAAAAGGAGTGAAGGTACCCCAAACTCCTCCTTATTCCTTGCTACTTTAGAAATTTTAAGATTTCAACCTTCAAGGTGGTAATGAAAAAGGATTATCTCTTCTTTCTTGATTGAACAAAAAAGAAAAAAATGTGAAAGAGGAAAAAAAAAAAAAACTTCTTACCCTCTTTGTAAATTTGGCAAACAACATATACATGAATTTGGTGAGGTAAAATAAAGAAGGGGTGTAGTGTAGAGAAGTGAAATGGGAGTTAGGTGGGGAATGTGGTCTTATACTTTCAACACTCATTCCATACGTAAAAGTAACAAAAATGTTGGTGGAAGAAGCTAAATCCACAACTCTTTCCCAAAAGAAAATAGTTATTATTTTATTTTAAAATAAATTATATTATTACACAAAAATAATTAGCATTTTCCTAATTTGACCAATCCAAACAACATTCCAACAACAATTTAAACTTATTCAATCCAACTAACTAATAAGTGGGAAAATAAATACAAAGTCACATAATAACAATTTCATTCTAATTAATTAATTGGCTCGACTCCAATCTTAATTTAAAGTAGAACGAGTTAACCATCCTGCTAATAATTCTATCAAGGATTCTACTTTTAAATCATAGAAGAATAAATAAAATAAAATAAAATTAGTTAAGAAATTTTAGGGTATTACAACTATTCTTCATTTTATCTAAGTTATTCTTCATTTTATCTCAATATTTGTTCATTATGAAATAAATTATATGTGAATTTTGATGTTACACGTATCATGCATTTTATCTTAGCAGTTCTTCATTTTATCTAAGTTATTCATTTTATCTCAATAATAGTTCATTATATTTCAACAAACCTTCATTAATAGTACATTACGAGAAAATACTGTCTAATTTCTCTAATAAGGAAGATTGTGTGTACCAAAATATAGATATGCATATTTTATATGATATGTGAAATATTGTTATAAATATGGAAAATTATTTAAATTTCAAGAATGAAATATATCTAAATTTACTTGAATATATTTTACCATATTTATTCAAAAAAATATTATTTTATTCATGGATCAAATATTCCAAATTCTTTATTAAAAAAATCATTTTGAAAACTTAACATGTGATTTTTTTTCTAAATCATATATATCATTAATGTACTAAAATAAACAATGAGATAATTATAATCTCATCGAATTGGATATTAAACAAAATATTATGTGTTCATGTTCATTTTTATCTCTATCATATATTCATTATAATTTCAATGTATTACATAAAACAAAATATTAAATGCACATGTCATTTTATCTTAAAATATCTTCATTTTATCTTAAATCGTATTTATTATATTGTTATCAAATATGCATTTTATGAAAGAATATAATGCATTTTAATAATCATAGAGTTCATTTTTACTACAGTATTGTTCATTATAAGTATAATTTCATGCATTGTATGAAAGTTTGTGCGATGATATGTGATTTGGTTGTAGAATCACTTATTTTTATTTTTATTATAGATTTTAAATACCAAATATATGCAATAAGGATTTTATTTGAAAGATAATAAAATTATCTTTGATTTAATATATAATACATGAGAAAATAATTTAAATTGAATAAGTTATGATAATTTAGGATTTATAATAATTTTATTGGAGGAGAGAGAAAAAGGATTACAAAAATACCCTTATGTATGTAACAATGAAGTACGCAGAGGATAAAATGAAAACGGAAATTATTAAAGCATGATCGCAGAGCTTGTGCAATCAATGGTTGAGATTTATTCTCATTTCTTACATTAACATCTATTCTCATATGATTTAACCTCTTTCTCTCTCATCTATTCTTACATTAACGTAGCTTCCTCTAGCTCGTGGTATTTCCACAAAATCTTCACAAACGAAACCGTCTCATATTCTCGATTCTTGCATCATTCAATCTAAGATAGCTTTTGGCTTTTCCTCATAATAGAGATATGAATTCAAGACAATCTCTTCTTAGCGTATCACGTGTTTCGGTTCGTAAACATCTTTCCTTAATTGTAATACATGAAATACGTCGTGTACTTTTCTCATGCTTAAAGGTAAGGCTAGGCAATAAGCCACTGGCCTATGTGCTCCAAAACCTCATAGGGCCCTAAGAGAAGAGATCGTAGTTTACTCTTGACTCCAAGTCTGACAATCCCTTTAGATGGTGATACTTTCATAAACACTTTACTCCCAACTTCAATCTGTAGTTCTTTTCTTCTGGTGTCCGCGTAAGATTTCTGTTGGCTTTAAGCTTCCTTAATTTGTTCTCTAATTTAGTGTAAAATCTCGATCATTTCTCTGATGGCTTCAGGCCCGAGAACTTGTCGTTCCTTTACTTCATCCCAATATAATGGTGAGCGATACTTCCTTCCCTACAAAGCCTCATACGGGGCCATCCCAATCGTTGCGTAATAACTATTATTATATGAAAACTCGATCAGTGGTAGAATTGGCTTCCAACTTACTCCTCTATCAAGAATCATTGTTCCTAGTATAATCGTTACAGGTACTCCATGTAGTCTGACAATCTCCCATACGTATAGCAAGCTAGCTTATCCGATCCGTACGTATAACTCTCTCTCGTATATATATATATATATATATATATATTATTGTGTTTCCTCTTTGCAACTTCGGGAATCCCGTGACAAAGCCCATAGTAATACGTTGACTTACTAACATGCCAGGCGTTTCTCCACATATAAGGCTGCATCCTTTTTCCTATTGTCCACCAGTACGTAGTCTTCAAGTCTTGATACATCTTTGTATTCCCCGGGTGAGTGGCATACGGTATATCCTGAGTCTTATTCCTGATTTCATTCCTCAGGCGCTTCTCTATATTCTCTTATCTGCTAAGTTCCGATCTTTGTCACAACTTCCTAGGCTCCATGTCCTTTCTCTGTGCGTCAATGATTCTCACTCCTAAATCTAACGCGACAGTTTAAAGCAACTATGTCGCACCTGTTTCTTACCGTGGTGAACTAACTTCAAGACTAAGTTTCTCGAATCTCGTACTCATACGTCTTCTCTGATTAGCACACATCCAAGTTGAGTTTCTCCTTTACCGGCTCAAGGCATCTGCAACTAAATTGGCCTTACATGGGTGATTATTTATTATCGAGTCATAATTATTAACTAACTCTAACCATCTTCTCAGTCTCGTATTTAAGTTCTTCTGCTCGAAGAAATATTTCAAGCTCTTATGATCCGTGAACATTACGCATTTAACTCCGTAAAGATGGTGCCTCCATATCCTCCATGCATGAATCACCGCTACTAACTCAAGATCATCAATCCATTTTTTGACGCATTAATATTGACTTTGAAATTCTTATCTGCTTCAGGTACGGATAAGACTGGCGTTGAGGTCAGAATATGCTTAAATTTCCGAAGATTCCTCGCTCACTCTTCTATCCATACGAACTTCATCCCCTTCTGAAGTATTTGAGTCATAGGCTTAGCGATCCTAAAAATCCTTCAACAACGCTTCGATAATACCCTGCTAAACCAAGAAAGCTACGATCTCTATCGGCGTTGTCGATGACTTCCAATCCATCACCATCTGGATCTTTGCTGGATCTACATTGATGCCATCAGCTGACACGATGTGACCCAAGATGTCACTTCCCTCAAACAAGAAGGCGTTCTTGCTAAATTTAGTATATAGTTTCTTATTCCTTAAAGTTTGTAATATCGTTCTTAAATGCTACACACGTTCCTTCTCATTCTTCGAGTATATAAGGGTATCGTTATTAAATACCGACACAAAATCATCAAAGTTTCATGTCTAGGGGTTCTTGCAACTGTACTTTCAACTCTTGTAACTCCTTGGGCGTCACACGGTACGGTATTTTAGAAAACGGTGTTGCTCCTGGTACTAAATCGATCACAAATCCCACTCGTCTAATGGCTGGCAGTCCTGGTAACTCTTTTAGGAAATACGTCTTCAAATTCTCAAACAATAGGCACATCCTGGACCACTAACTCCTCTTCCTCTTCACCTTCCAAATAAACCAAGTATCTCTGGTTTCCAGTCCTTGACAAAATTTCGACGCCTACACAACTGAAATAACTGGTACCTATTATCTTCTTCGAAATCCAAAATGAAAGATTTTTCATTTTCTGACCGTAGAATCATAACCTTCCTCATATAACATAAAATCGTCGTTTTATTCTCGGTTAGTCAATCCATTTCAAGAATTATATCCACGTCCTACATATCCACAATGTTTAACTCGGCCACTAACTCTCATGTTTCTATAATCTGATTATCAAATCATGACAGACTAAAGTAATAGTAGTTGTCTTCTCCCAAGGCAATGCTATGCTTAGTTCAAGACTATTCTCTCTGCCTAAGACTTACTAATTTGTCACTTGATGAAAATTATCAATTTAAACCATAATATGTTGCCCTCATTTTTATTGCTCCCGAGAGTATACACTCACAATCTCCTCTGATTATTTTCCCTAGGCCTCGGCCTCTACCACAATCTCGTCTTTTTCACAATTTCTATATTCCTGACATTCCTTGGTCTTGAAATATTAAGGCAAAGGAAAAGTTCTCCAAGTGAAAAGTCCAACGCAGTCCAATGACTCGGTCCCGAGTTAAACTCTCTACTTTTTTTGCTAGGGTTCTCTTCAGTTGGTAAGCACCAAGATTTGAAAGAAATAATCATAACAACTCATTGAAGTGATGAAGAACGCGCTTTAATTTAGACATGCTTGAACAAGGAATAGCATGTTTGTATTTGAGAAACCCAAGAGAATGTGCAACAAGTCGCATACTTGATCCGAAAGAGACAGTCAACGATTTAAGTAATGAATATGAATGAGACAAAAGTTTGCATGCTTAATGAAACGATACTCTCGACAAAAAGAAAGTTCAGATGTGCATGCTCGTTGGATGGATATAGTTTAATGATCAAATAAGTGAATCAGATAGTGTCGCGCCCCCAAACCGGGCCTATGCAACAGTCCCACGTGCGACACGATGCACGCTAAGGGAAGTTGTGGTTTTAAGAAGAAATAATTAATCAAGTGGAAGCAAATAAAGAATAATTCAGAACAAATGATTATTCAAGCGGAAGCAAGTAAATGATTAATCAAAAATCAAATGGAAGGATTATGAAGTTCAAATAAATAATTCACAGCGGATAATAAAATCAAATAAACGATACAAGCATGATGGGTTACTAATATAATACATGCTTGGAAGGAACACAATAGGACATAATTCAATTCAGCAAGCCTGAGAAGTGGATGTAATTCAACAATCAAAAGGTAATTAAGAAATGTAGTTACGCATGCCTGTTTGCAAATGGACATGCTAATAACTTATATATAAAAAAATATGTTTCATTCGAATTAGGAGAACAACCACAATAATTGGAACGTCACGAATGAATCTCAACAATAAGATTACAACAAATGGCATGTCCTCTCAGAAATCAAAGAAACAAGCGAATAAATTATTAAAAATTAATTCTTTTTGAGTATGCCTGAACAATGAAGGCATATTAATGTTCAAAGGATCGATTGATGATAGTTTATGAATAAGCATGTTCATCTGGAATAAGTAAAGTCCAGGAATGAACGCAAATAAGCATATTGGGAAAAAGGAACAAGAACAACTTGTTCATTTTCAAGAGATCAAGGAAAATAATTGAGAAGTGAACATACTTGATTCAAAGGAAACAAGTTAACAGCCAAGGAAAAGAATAAGACCAAGGTGTAATCACACATGGTTAAAGATTAGAGAAATCGTCAGAGTAATCAAAGGCATAAATTTCAACTAGTTCAAAGAATGGTACAAAGCGCTGGCAGCACAAAACCAGGCAAATTTACTCTGCAACTTATCAAGTGTAGAAGGAATTATATTGAGAAACGCTATGTTGTGAATAACCTCCGTCTCATTTGCAAGGAATTCGGACATGAAATAAGACAATGTCCTCAAGTCAGTTCAGAACTGGAAGTGAGTAGGATAATCAAAGGCTCGCAAACCAATAGTTTAGAGTAATGAAAGAAAATGTACCAAGTTAGAAGAGAACTATCCCCCTATAGGATACTAATAATTAGTCGAACATAATAAGGCAATCCAACATTCTCATAAGACATTACTTGGCTTGTCAAAGTTTTTCCCGAACGGCGTCACGTCCAGAACAGTATGTGTTATCATTACAATTTTCATCGTACTGCAATTAGAATCTTAAAAGATCTCTATACCCGACACTTTCTTTCAAATGAGAGTCCTTGGTTTATCGTCTTTACGACTTATCAAGCATTTTGCAACTATCGATACTCGTCTCATTGACTCATAGGTACCACAAAACAACAGTTTCACTCGGTCCAAACAATATCAAATCTCAAGGTTCTAAATTCAATCAACTACGGGTGCCATTTTATGTCCCTCCTAACAACAACAACTACATCACTTCACAATCAGTACTATCAATCATCGTAATATAACGTCTCTACATTTACTCACACATCCAATATTATGTTTCTCGGTGGCATCATTATTCTCCAACATACTATGCCGAGGTTCCAACAGATCCTCGCGCTAACACACTCACTCGAGTCTTGACTATATCTGCCAGACTCCCTGTGCATTCTGCACACTCAACACCAATTACTTGATTTTCCAGTTCACGTGAAATTTTCAATTTCAAAATCACATAAACAACTCTTATCCACCCCATCTAATCATCTTTCTAAGTTCATCACTTTCAAGCCAATCAGTCAATTAGTCATGTCCTAATCCATCCTAATCTAACCTTCAAGGTTAACCAATTCTTCACATTTCTTACAGTTCAGCTCAATTTAACACATCCTTTAAGCATTAACACAAAAGTTTACACTGCTTGCAATACATTTCCAAAAATCATCATCTGAAATCAAAATTTCCACACTGACACCAAAACCAACAACTTCATAAATTTTCAAATCATGCATTTCCCTCCAAAACCTCACATCAATCATCTCTTTCATTAAATCAAACAGTGTTAGCACTCTGCTCGACACACAACATAATCCGTTACTCAATAATACCATTCAAACGTACTTTCATTCAGTACACGAACAAGTCTCAAATCATTTCAAACATTTTCAATCAAAACACCAACACTTTCAAACTTTTATAGCCACAAACACGTTGTGCTATCTTTTCAAAATCACTTCCAATTTACCTTCGACCAATACACATCACTTTCAAAGTGACCCAACAATAGTCAAATTGCAAGAAGGTAATTAAAATCTTCAAACATACCTCAGGTTGCGCAGGATGGAGTAGGGTGTAAAGTATGAGCAGTCACTTCAATCAACTTCCAAAACCAAAACACTTTTAAGACTCAATACTTTTCAAAACAGTTTCAAACAGATTTCAAATAGTTTCAAATCGTTTTAAACCTGATGCTCTGATACCACTTCTGTAACGCCCCTATTTGACCTTCCCAATTTCGAGGCACGTCACAGTCGTGGTTACCTATCTTTCAAATAATTTGCGGACAGAATAGTGGAAGACTTAACATTCAAAAATATAACTTCTAAGAATTTACATTTAACCTTCAAAATAAGTATTTCAAAATGAAACAAGAATAGTTTAAATGTTTAGATTTTCAAAAGTAAACAAGACCAGGGAAGGAATAGATTCAGAGAGCGGTGCAACGGTGGGTGTAGCGTGGTGGTGACATGCACATGAAGATGCATGTCACAGGATCTTCAATCTTCAAAATTCAGCTCCATACATTACACCGCCACCTCGCCATCTCTGCTCGCTTAACCTGCGTATATTAGAAATATTATGAGGGGCTGAGTACTTTCGTACCCCGTGGAAACATGCCCAAAAACATACAATTTATATAAGAATGCTATGCAACTCACACAGATGAACACCGGGGTTTGTTGAAAGAAACTGTGTCATCTAAATCATTTTATTTTGCACGTGCTATCTAACATGTTATTATATTTGTTTATCGTGGTGTAACTAGGAGCTGACCCACTCCCAAGTTACGATGATTAGTCGGGAATGAATACACACTCAACCCACTATCATCTAAGTGCACTAATCTCGGAACACACAACATCGAGATCCGATCGTATTTAGATAATTAATTTCTTTTCATAATAGGGTTACGGTCTCGCCGTTTTACCCGAGCTCATAACATAAGTTTGCTAGCCTTTCTCACAATTAATAAGAATAGCGCAAGTACTCCACGTACATGGTTCTCATCTTATTAATAACTCTCTGTTGTTAGCAGACAATCAGAGGACAGATATAATAGCACAAAACCTTTTTGCATAGCAATCAGTTAAAACAAAATATTTTCACACGTTTTTGAAAATTAAAGCACGTTTTTATTTTTATACTGAAATAGTTCCCACCTAGTGTTAAGCTTCAATGCACTAGATGTTTTTCCCATTAATTGAGCTGACTGAACTTCCCTCCTTATCTCCCACCTTCAACAATCATCAGACACAACTAATTAAGATGGATAAACTAGGACAGACGATCTAACTCGACAACTACAAACAATCACTTCACATAGTTTCAACCTTAAATTCCAATTTGAATTTCAACACCTAAATATGCTTCAAATCTTACTGTAATCGAATCATGAGAAATAAAGTAGAAAGTCTAACATGTAATCTTAGTTTTGGTATGCCCTTCACTTCTTAACCTCGATTTATGATAAGTAATTAGTCATCTCGACCCTGAATCTATTATCTTTTCTTTTCTACGCATGAATTCTATCTCATATTCTTATAGTTATGAAACTTGATATTCGCATTTCACATTAGGCCATACACTATGTTTACTACATGTTTATAAGCTGATATTCAAACCCATATGCTAAAAAGAGGAGTTCAAATTTTCAAAAATTATTTGTAGAAGTTTCAGTTTTCACTAGGACATATCAACAAACATCTAGTGTGCATACGAAGAACTTGACATTTGTCTAATGCCTAGAAATTCTACAGCCATCAATTCAGCCCCAAAGTCTCACAACAAGGTTCCAAGACGTCAACTATAGATTAACAGCAACAAACATTATCAATTCATAGCAATTATTTTCTAAATTTTCGAAATCAGCTCACCTCTGCCACGTTTTCTTGCAGGTGGGATATCTCTTTCGTTTCTTAACCAAATCCAGCAAAATTTATGTCTATCCTCAACTAATCGAAAAGTTCTACAATATTCCTTCAGAAATCATCCTCAAATTCCGCTTTGTTTTGGTCGAAAAATGCTGATGAACAGAACTGACAGATTTGGGCTGCTGTCAAGAAAATAATTTAGTTCAATTTTAATTCTAGCCTAAACCACGATTCAGCGACTAAAATCCGACCACGGGTTTCTAAAAGGTACCTAGTTATGTTTAAAATACAGATATCCAACAAAAACAAGGATTCATCACGATTCGTACGAGTTTCACATTTAAATGTCGTAACGGTTTCAAAACCGACAACATACCTTTCTCGACTTATATCTCCTTCGTTACTCAACCTCACGGGACGTGCGAGTGCTTTCTAGAATCCTTGAAGAACGAGGAAGAGAATGGTTGTAGACTCGTGCGCTGTTGTGGCTCGTGCTGGCCGAAAAATGCACGAACAAATGGGTGGCGAGATGGAGGTGAGTAGCGGTGATGGAGGTGGGTCTACGATTTCCGGCATCCAAACTCAAGTCCTATGGTATCAAAATGTTCTCTAATATGTAAGGAACAAGAATATGTAAGTTTCGAATCGACAAATGGACGTTCAAACGAGGTATAAAATCTGAAAATAGAATCTCACCACTTTCCGGCGGGGTAACTTCTCTCCTCCATTTCTCCTCCAATACTCGACCTCCTGATGCGTACTAAAGCTTCACGGAAATCTTGAAGAGAGGGCTATCGAATGATGGTAGTGGCATGGCCGTCGGCGGTCTGTGGAGGTCGGGATCTGACCGAAAAGAGGGGGCTAAGAAGGGGTGCTGGAAATGGGTTTGGGAGTGAGGTGACTTCTCTCTTCCGTATCTCCTTCGATACTTGACCTCATGATGTGTGCCTTAGCTTCTCGGAAACCTCTAAGAACAGGCTTCGCAATCGTGGTGATGGCTTGGCCAGAGATAGCCGGATCTGGCCGGGATCTGGCCGGAAAGAGCTCAGCTGGGAGGGGTTTTGGTTGTGGGGGTTATGGTAGTGAGAGAGAGTGAGTTTGAGTGAAGTGTGGAATAAGTCTCCCCTTTTTTTCCTTTTTGTTTAATTCTAAAAATGAATAACTCCAATAATTTTGAGATGAGGTGTCATTCCCACACCATGCAAACTTCTTAGAAATTCCAAATTAAATCCCTCTTCTTTCTAAATTAGAAAAATGTACTTCCTTCCAAATAACTCCAATATTTCCATTTCAAATTTCCAATTAATCCCATGATAAATCTAAAAAATTATTATCTTACTTCAAGGGTCTCCGAAAATTATTCCGATTATTTCATTCTCATCCGTATAATATCTCGAACATATCTTTAGCTCGAATTAGGTAATCGACTTCTCGAACTCAAATTGCAAAATATTGTACACAAATGAAAAGGAAATTATTTTATTAAAATAATTAAGCCATTAATTATCTTAATTAAATTCGGGGTATTACAGTTGCATTGTCATTTAACCTGTATTAATTATGGTATCTTCCTTAAATAAATGATTTTCTTCTTTTGGTTTACTTCTTTCTAGCGATTTGGATCTGTAATTCCTTTTCTTTTCGATTTTCCATGAGATTTCGATTGTCTTGTTGAATAAGTTTTGATATATTGTTTTGAGAATTTTTATTTCAAACAGTTTTTAAAATCTTTCATTTTTACTTTTTTATTATTCATTTGTAGAGTTGTGTTATTCATTATTTGGTATTACAACTTCATTTTTAGTAAACTCCGATTATTCCTTTTATTACTTTTTATTAATTTCACTTTTAACAATAAGTTGTTCATTTTATTTGTTCTCATGTTCATTTATACCAGAGTGTGCTGATACGCTAAAGCCTTACAAAGGGAGAAATTTAGAGTATTGGATGGATTTTATAAACTATTTGGATGACTCAATTGCGAACTATAATAATTCATCAATGAAAAAGAATATATTTGAAGATGATTATGTTGCATTAGTTCCTCAAACTATCGAAGTGTTACTTCCATATGTGGTCAAAACTGAAGGGAGCGACAATCAGATAATTCCAAGGAAAGAGAAAGTTATTAGATTGTTAATTAAATCTATGAAAATGTGTGCAAAACCTAAGTAAAGATTAAAAAAAGAATCTCACATCATAATGCATAATATAATGTCTAAAATGAATATTTAGTAGATATAATGAATCATACGAGCGATACAATGACTGTTAGATGAAGTATAACTTTGAATAACATATATTGTTTTTGAATTTAATGAAGTAGATTAGATATCAAATGAAGTAAATAGTAGATAAAATGAACACAACTGAAGTTAATTCATTGTTCGTAATGAATATGTTGCCCTTTAATGAAGTAAAATGAATTTAAAATGCCGCATTTTTTGTTGAAGCTCTTATGTAACCTAGATCATTGATGTTGTCAAATCTATGTACGAGATTTATTCTCATTTCTCATGATAAGGGCTATTCCCACCAGATCAGCCCATATATATATATATATAAATATAAATATATATATATATATATATATATATATATATATATATATTACTTAGAAAGATTATACCTAGATACACCGTAATCTAAATAAGTTGTACATTAATGTGCAATTTTAACAATAAAATTAAATGTATATTTTACCACCCCGCTCAATATGTTTTTCCTTACATTATTGATTAATTAAATTTCAAGGTAAAATGTTGGTGTGCATATACTAAAGTTTGAAATAAAGAAATAGTATTAATTATAATGATACAATTTATTTTAATTTATTCGTTCAAAAATATTAAAATATATATCATTTTAAGAAGCGATTCAGTGAAATTCAAATAGTAATCATGATTATAAAGTACATATTCATATACTACAACAACTTTATTTGTCATGTGATATTTAATTATTTAATTTAGAATTCAATACATTAAAACTAATCAAAAGATAATATTTAATTTAAGTTTCTTGTTAAATTTTAGAAAATATATAATAATTTTAGGGAAAACTATGGATTTTACCCTATACTTTTGGTCAACTCTGAAATTTACTCCAATCTTTTTTTGTTATGTAATTTTACCCTAATTTTTATTTTATTAATTAAAAATACCCTAATTATAAATAGTGTTAAAATATGATGACATGACAATTGACATGATATTTTAAGTTGCTGAGTCAGTAAAAAAACAGAGAAAAATCATGAAAGTATCCCAAAATCCATCAGCGTGAAACACACCCAACACCCAAAATTATCCCCAAAATCAATTAAAACTCCAAAACAGAAACCCTCCTCACAAATATTAACGCCCACGTCTTCACACCAGAATTGAAAGATGCAAACAAGAAAACCCCACTCAACACCTAAGGAGAAGAGATGGAGAGGCGTGCACCACTGCGACAAATTATGAAATCATCTAAAAAACAATTCTTGGTTTTTAGATCCTCGTAGATTTCAGAGAAGATAATACACGAGATATTTTAGGTTGCAATTTTGTGAAAAGTCTTGGGAAGAATTTGAGATTTTCATGGTTGAATAAAAGATGACGATCTCCGATTATTTTGTGCTTTGTTTCCTATTCTGTGGGTCTTTTTGCAGCTTCTGGAAATGTGATTTTGATTGTCAAAAATGTCACTTTGCCTTTCGATGATATTGAAGCTACCTTTGGTGAGTTTGATTAGGCCTTCTTTTCATTTTTGGTGGGTTTGAATTGCATGATTTATTTCATGTTAGAATTGGCAGACTAACTATATGATAGTTTTATGCCTTCTTGTTCTTCCTTGTTTGTATATATTTAGCTTACATTACATTTTATATGTTTGTGATTAAAAGATTTAAGAATGTAGCAATATTGAACTGCAGATATAAGTGAAAGAATATCTAAAATATATTCTTGTGATCAGACTTTGTTTTGGTTTCTTAATTGTTTAGCTCACTTTCTGTGCTGATTGAATATTTGATAAAGTTGTTTTTTTTTTAAAGCGAGCTAAATACATATAGTAGGAGTTGTAATCTATAGTTTCATGTGTTTGTAGCACCATCAATAAGAGGTCTTAGAATATTTGAGCACAAACTTAGAAGAGCCCAAGCTGCAGAACTGAAATGCCTCTGGCTCCCCGTGTAAGAGAAGTCCAACGCATAAGCAACCGTTTGGTGAAAGCCATGCCCAGCCTAATTTTCGTCATTGTCTTGGAGGATAATTGTACTTCACACAAATGTGTTATCTGCCTTGAAGACTACAATTTTGAAGAGAAGCTCAGTGCTCTGCCATGCCCACGGTTGAAGATCAATATTTTTTTTTCTAGAATTATTTGGATTTTTTCCCACTCTTATCCTATATTATTTTCTCTTTTTAAAAAATTTTGCCATTTTCTAATTTGTTTGGCTACCACCTGTTACGTACATTTTCTTTTATAATTTTATTATTGAAACAATAATTTGATTTCAAATTTATGTGAGAATTTCGACAACATTGCATAACAAACCAAATAACAAACGAATAATTTTCATGATACAAGATTTTATAATGAAGCATACAATTACACAATGAGAAATAACAGTAATAAAATAATTGCTCTCATACTCTCAAATCATAAATGCTCTCAGTAGCTCTTCTCATTGGAGCATATTTCACAACAACTATAGAGTAAGACATAAAAGTAAAACAAAATAAGAAAATATATGTTATATTAACATTATCATCGCCAACTATACCATCCATCTAAAATACATATGAAAAAGAGTAAATGGAAGAAAACGAGTCAATGAACCTCCATCCAATCATTGGATAAAAACACAGAATTTGACATGATTTATCCAAAAAAGTGAGTATCAACATCACTCCACCCCCAAAGTGTGACATGCTTGAAGTCTGGAGAAAATCATTCATCAATCAAACTAAATTTTTAAATGATAATAAAATAGAACTAAAAATGAATTTGAATACCATGATTATGAAGTTGGTGGAGTAATCTCACTAAACACTTGGCTGTTCTGGGTGGCACTCCCAATTTCTTGTGTTCTGTGCACGCTTATGCATTGGACTCCTGCTGATTGTTTCTTAGGTCTTCCACCTTTTCTCTTAAGAGGTTGCTCACTAACAGCTGCTTGAACTTGCGACATAGGCAGTTTACATGTCCTAACATTATGCCCAATTTCTTTGCATCTGGTACATGCAATCTTAGCTCCCTTGTTCAACCACTTCCGATTTCCATGTTGTGATTCATCACTAATATATTTTCTTCTATTCTTCTTTTCTCTTCCGGGTGGCCAAACAGATGGTGGAGGTACTAAGGGAAGACATTCTATATCGGGCCACTCAATACGCCCACTAATAGGAGCAAGATAATGCCTATATGCAGCAAGACAAGTTGTTTTGTGATAGAATCCATCTACATAACTGTGAACATCCTCCCTAAGATAATTAATGCAAGAAATCCCATGGATGCATGGAATTCCCGTTAAGGTCCATGATCTGCACCTGCATTCTCTAGCCATTAAGTGTACAACAAAAATGTGTTAAGAGCAGTGGACCTCAAACTTCCTCTCCAATGCAGGTTTTACTAAACACCCCCTTACAAGCTTTTATTTTCTATCAATACTCTTGATGATACTAGGACATAGTACATTCGAGGAGCGTTGTAAAACGTTGACAATTCTGGGAGTTCTTGTCATTAATCTCAACCGTATACCCTCCACGGTCAATTCCCATCACACCTCGCTTCAAGTTTTTTTTCTTCAGAATTCCTCCAACCAATGTTGTAGCCATTTTCAACGGCCCAATTTTGAACAGCTACTTTGCATTCATTGAAATCTTTAAATTTCATACCAACCTCAAACACAAAATTCTTCAATTCGGTGGTGTTGGCATTAAATGTTACTGTTGTTCGCGAGCATTTACTCCTCCTGTTTCCCACTTCTTCTATATCAGATTCTAAAGAAGCATATAAGTCACTAGAAGACTCATACTCTGATATGACTTCATCACCAATTTCATCTTCAACAACCAGTTCATTTAACGAGTTATCCATCGTACACTCCCTAGCTACTAGTGTCAAATCATGCCAATCAGACTCATATTCAAAATCCTTGTCCATCACCTACAATAATTTTGCACGTTTATTATAAGTTGGATTAATAAGAAGATTAATAAAGAAAATTTATCATTCATATTATAAACATTAAAAACATAAATTAAGAATAAAGTTGTTGGCCACCATGGATAAAATAATCTATTTTTTTTAATATAGATAAATAATCTATTGGAGATTGGCTATGACATATTGGAGTTGTGTCAGGGGTAAATACAGCACTTTCAAACATTAACTACAATCTAGACTAAAATGCATGTTAGCCTTATAATTTATTTTTAAAATATGGTTTCATAATTGAGTACCGTGAACTATTTGTATATGGAGTAATGTTAAATTCCTAAAAATATGGTATCAATCATTCTAGATGAGTTATTTGTATGAATATGCACCCTGTATCTCATCTCCATGGATCCATCATTGTTATTCAAATCACCATTATCATTCAATATCATAATACTTACCGGGCGAGAATGGACCATATCACCTTTTGATGCTTGTTTTGATGGAGTCAACACTGTTTGATATTATCATTGACCCATCATCCCTCACGCCCTAGAACAGATTCAACTCCATATTAGAATCTAACACAAATGTATTTCGATTTCAACATTGATGGTGATCGAGTTTTCTGTTTTCTATATTTTTATTCTGGTGTGGTGAGGCGAGGCGAGGGTTAGAGTTCGTGACTCGTGAGTGGGGTTTATCTTTTGTTATTTAAGTTGATTGATTTGGGGAAAAAAATTGGGTTTTAGGGTGAATTTCAATCACGTTTGGAGTTTATTTTTTCTAAAAAAAAGTTCCTGATTCAGCAATTCTAAATGCCATGTCAATTGCCACATCATCATATTTTAACACCATTTATAATTATGGTATTTTTAACTAACAAAATAAAAAATTAGGGTAAAATACATAACAAAAAAAGATAGGGGTAAATTTCAGGGTTGACTAATACTTTGGGGTGAAATTCATAGTTTTCCCTATTTTAAGTAGCCTAATTTGCATGTATTCACCAATGAAGTAGATATTTTTATTTGTACAACCCATATATATATTCTATCAGTTATATTTATAATATATATTATATACCCATAAACAATATTTACATAAAAAAATCCATACAATAATAGTGATCCGAATTAAATAAGAATTTGTGTATTACATTTAATTCAAGTAATCCTCACAAAAAATTTAATTAATACACAAATGCAAATGAATTGGATTTAATATTTTATTATTTCCCCTATAATATCAAGAAAGACTATATTTTATATTACTTCATAGGGAACTTTAGGAACTAATTATGAATGTCAACAAACAAAAAAATCGTAAAGCAAGTTCAGGCCGAGATTCGCAGCATGCAAATTAAATCTCTTAATGTGGCATTTTTAATCTTCAAAATCTTCATTTATTCTTTAATATATGAGTCTAGACTAAAACAATAAAATGATAAATTGTAGTAGTTCTACTACAAAATCTAAAAACCATAAAATGAGTTATGATAAACACACCAACTTGAAATACATTCCCAAAATTAAAAAAAAAAAAACAATACAATAAAATATTTTACTCTACGAAAAACATGATTTCAATCAAAAAAAATTAGCAAATGAATAGTTATATCATTTCCACCAAAATGCACCTACTACAGTCAAAACTAAAAAAATTCAAAAATATTATTTCATACCTTACCTATCGTAGACAACATGCACTCAAAATGAAATGTCATACATTATTTATACACTCTTTAGATAATTTTAATATTAATTGATCAATTGATTATGCCCTAAAATCAGCACATATATAATATCCCGTATTTTATTTAAGCAAATTAAAGCTTAAATTATTTAATAAAGGATTATTAAATTCTGCGAATATTTTATTTATTGTTTTCAAGAAATAAATAATCGCCCGCTGAGATTGAGGGACCCAAATTTTGATATCTTTATATCATTGGAATCGTTTCGAAAAAACGAGAGTGACCGTAAAGTCACAATTCTATAAATATTGGACGAGCGCATAGAGAAATTAATTGGAATATTAATAAATGTGATAAAATTCACAACTTGCTCTCGGGACTCCGATTCTAAAACCGAGCTAGGGAATGCTTGGAAATATTATATGGAAGCATAGGAAATTGTCAGAATATTTTTCCGAGGTCCGTATAATTTTTAATTAAATATTGAATTAAATAAAAAGCGGAATAATTTTTATCTCCGATAATCATGAAATTTTATGGGCAAGACGAGCTCGTCGAGAGGAGCATTTTCATATAATTTATCGAATTTTTCAAACTCGTTAAAACAAGTTATCGGAGAAAATTGTACTCGAATTGAGGTGGGGAAAATAATTTCTTCACAATGAAGAAATCAAACACGTAGCATGTAGGCGTGCATGGTTTTCATTGGAGAGGTGGGAGGTGAATCAAATAATGAGGCGGTGTATTATGTTTGTGGCGGTGTAAATGGAATTTTGTGAGAAACAGAACAAAAAGTCATTTTGTATTCATTTTCATTTCTGCAACACACCACCACCACCCGACGCACCAACCACCTCGCCCAGCCTCCTATTCGCACGATTTCCGGCTGACTGCCGACTTTTCCGCCCAATCCATCACCACCATTTAAAATTTCGTCGAGTGAGGAGTCTGGGAAGCACAAGTACGCCCCGTATCGTTGAGTATCGAAGGAGATACGGGCTGAGAAAGGTAGGCCGTCGGTTTCAAAACCGTTACGGTATTTGAAGTTGAAACTCGTATGTTTTGGATTCGGATTGGAGTTTTGATTTTAGTTTTGTGTTCCTTGCATTGTAGGGATTATCCGGATAACCTGAAACTAGAATTTCGTTGCCGGAAACCACCACACCGACGAGTAGAAGCTTCAAACGGTAAAGCTTCAAACCCATCTTCTTCCGGCGAATATTTATGCGTTTTTAAGTCGTTCAAAGCATGTGTTCGAGATCCTTGATGTCTTAGGAACTTGGTAGTATGTTTGGTTGGTGTTGAAAGTGGTTAAAAAGTAAGAAAACACGAGTTGCAGGTTATGTCGTTGATGGAGTCGGAGAAGACGACTCTCATCGATCGACGCGGGAGCCGTGTCGATCGACGTGAGCGTATCGATCGATGCGGGATTCATGTCAATCGACGTGGGCTATGTTGATCGACACAGAGGCTGCGTCGATCGACACAGCAGTCCAGAGGGGAGTTTTTGCATTTTCTTAACCCGTTTCGATCCGATTCGAGTTGTTTTCGATTTATAAGTTTGATACATGATATGAGAAGCACGTTGAATGTTTAAACGAGTATTGGTTTATAAAATCAAAGGTTGGGAATCGATTGATTTGATTAAAGTAAACATGAAGCATGTTTAGTTGAGAATTGAAGCATGTGCGTGTTTAGAATAGTCCAGTAGATGTCTGTCCTAGTTTGTCCATCCTAATTGGTTGTGTACCCGATTATTGAAGTTAGGAGATAAGGAGACCAAGCTCAACCTGCTCAATTAACGAATGAAACATCTAGTTCATTAAAGCTTAACACCAGGTGGGAATTATTTCAGTATAAAATAAAATGCTTTTCCGAGCTTCATGCTCTGTTTTCAAAACGTGTGTGAAAATGATTTGTTTTTAAAGTGATTGCTATGCATAAAATGTTTTGTGCTATCATATTTGTCCTCTGTTGTCTACTAATCAACAGGGAGTTATTTAATGAGATGAGAACCAGGTACGTTTAGTACTTGAGCTAGTCTTATTATCTTTGTGTTAAAGGCTAGCAACCTTATGATTGTGAGCTCGAGTGAGACGGTTGTGTACGTAAACCCAGAAAGCAAAGTTATTGTTTATAACGATCGGGTCTCGATGCTGAGTGTCCGAGACTAGTGCACTTGATGACAGTGGGTCGAGTGGTTTGGCCATTCCTAACTGTACATCGTAACTTGGAAGTGGGCCAGCTTCCAGTTACAAACCGGTAAACAGATATGATATCATTGCAGATAGCCGACACTGAAAATGTTTTAGATATCACGGTTTCTTTCAATAAAACCCCGTGTTTATCTGTGTGAGTTGCATAGCATTCATATTTAAACTGTATCTTTTGGGCATGTTTCCATTGGGTACAAATGTACTCAGCCCCTCGTGTTATTTCTAAAACGCGCAGGTTGATCAACGAGGATGGAGAAGTGGTGGTGTAAAGGCGGAGCTAGAATTTTGTAAAGATTATGAAGATCCTGTGATATGCATCCTCATATGCATATCACCATCACGCTACACACTACTGCACCTCTCTCTGAAAATGTTTTCCTTCCCTTGTTCAAATCTTTTGAGAATGTGTTATTTAAAAACATTTTTATTTTGTGGTTGTTTAACGTATGTGTATGTTAAATGAAGATTTTAAGTTTCTTTTGATTATCTTTAATCTTCCGCTGATTTTAAATTATTAATTATTGAAAATCGTCAATCACGACTGTAACGTACCTAGTAGTTGGGAAGGCTAATTGGGGGCGTTACAACATAATACCAATAATTTTTCTTTATAATTCCATAATCATTGTAGGTCAATTATTATAATAGATATTTTATGTTTGGTGGTTATTAATTCATGAAGTTATTTCCATAATTTATTTCTTGTCATTCATTTATACGGTTATACGTGCATGGCCCTGTATTTATTGGAGTAATTTTTTTTTTTGAAAAATGCATGAATATGATTAGTAGAAATATAACAATATGTTTAATTGAAGGACAAAAAAAGATACATGTAAAAAATAAAAACTGTTATGGCTAAATAATAAACTGCCAATATAATAATATGTTTAACGGTAAGTAACATATATTTACTGATTACCATTAAGTATTTTGATCATGATTCTTAATTAGTGATTCTAAATGTAACCATGATTTTACTAAATATAATCACTTTAAAAATAAATATCTAAATTATAATATGTTATAATTTTATCCATGTAGCCTCCAATTTTAAATTTTAATAAAAATAATAATTAACAAATTTAAAGTTATAACTTTATTTCTAAATACATAGAATAAAAATCAAAATTTCCAAAGCTTCACTCTGTCACATTGGTCGCAAAGGATGGTTGCTTCCTCGTAACTATTCATTATTGATAGTGTGCAAAATATATATATATATAGAGGAGGGATCATATGATAATAAATAAGTATATTAAAAATAAGAATGAATCTCATCCATTAGATCTAATTAAATCAATGGCTAATAACTAATCAAGCAACACTTAAAACGCTATCAAGCAATAAATAATCAAGCAACAACTAAAACACAATGAAGCAACATTGTAAAGGTAATCAAGCAGCTTTATCATTTTATCACGGGAGGATTTTTTATCACCGGATCCAATCCCTATATATATATATATATATATATATATATAGATTCTGATGAGTATGGAATCACTATTTTACTTCTTCTTTCATGCTTAATAAAGTAACTTTACATGGTAACTTGTAAATTGTTATGCTAATTTTTGAACCAAATGGGAATGGAAGACGAAAATGATAAATAATCGCTTGTGGCTAAAAAGATGAGAAAGACAAACAAATACAAAAAATTTAATTCCTTTAGCCGCTAATGATGTTTCAGAATATTGGGTGATATGTGGACTTCAACCATATGTTTGCTTGCTGGTAAATTAAATCTGGTTACAAGCAACTCGTCAACTCAATAGTACTATCCATTACCAGATAATAATTCTTGTTGTGGAAATGCAGTTTGTTGGCTACAAAGATAATTTTTGAATAATACAAATAAAATGAACAATGAATATACTCTATTATTTGATAAGTAACTACTAAATCTACACAAATAAATAAAATTTACAAAAACACAAATAATACAAACTACTCCATGAACAACATATATAATAAAAACAAAGAGTAGTGGAATGAAGTTATCAATTCACAGACTAAATATTAGGGGTGTGCACGGTCCGGTTTGGCCGGTTTAAGGGGCAAAGTACGGACCAAACCAATAGGTACGGTTTGAAATTTTCACAAATTAAACCAGCCAAATAATTATTTCAAACCAAACCGGCCAAACAATATTAAAACGGTTTGGTTCGGTCGGTTTAAATGGTTTGAAGATTATTCAACTAATAATATTACAAAAAATGAAACTGGTATATCAATTTTATTATTAGATATTAATGAAATAATGATACACAAAATAAAACTAATATAAATATATCTCGCTTGTCATTAATTATAAATATGAGATAAGTAATAAATAAATAAATAATATTATGGTTGCAAGAAACAATTAAATATAAGTTGATTTATAGGGTTACAGTTGGAAAAATAGGGATGTGTTAATTTCACAAGTTGTCCCTTAGATGGGAGAAGAGAATGAATCTAGTCCATCAAATGAGGTCTTTGGACGGTTAAGATCATTTTTTGGGTGAAAATAAAAGGTTGCATTGACGTGTTAATAATAGTTACAGAGTAAGGGAATTAAGGGCAAAAAAAAAAAATCAAAACTACCCTGAATTAAATTCGAATCCTTGATTTTCGCGCACCTTTTTCTGGGCCGTCTTGGGCACCCAAGGAGACGGCGCCGCCGCGGGAGGAGGGCGGTCGTGGGAGGCGCTGGCGTGGCTGGCTTGATTGCTCTTGTATATGGCGAAGCAGACGGCGGCGGCGGCGGCGACAACAAGGAGGATGATGCTGATGATGAACGCCAAGATGAGACGCTGCTTGAATTTCTTCTTCTTCTCCTCCTCCTGACAGCGCTGTTTGAAGATGATGATGAACTCTGCCTTGGCCTTGCTTGGGATTAAGCCAAGGCACGGGAGTTTTAGAAAAAAAGTTTTTGTATGTATGGATTGAAATGGTTTATATCCATGCATCTTAATTTTCAATGATTGTGAATCTAAATCTTAAAATTCTTGTGATTATTATACTGCAGCTGTACAAGGGTATATAATGCATATTTGCAGGCTTATATAATGCATATTTACAGGCTTATATAATGCATATTTGCATGTTTATATATTTTTAGATGTAAGTTGCATTATTAAGCTTGTAAAAATGCATTATCTACAAATACATAGTTGCAGTATCTTATTTTTACTACGATTATTTTTTCGAAACATATGCAATAATGATTTCGTTTGAAAGATAATTAAATTATCTTTAATTTGATATACGGTAAGTTAAAAAATAATTTAAATTGACTTAGATATGATTAATTCAAGTTTTATGATGAAATTAGAGGAGAGATAATATGTTGAAGAAACATATACATGAGTTTGAGATGATGAAAGAGAATATGACATTTTTTTGTGGGCCTCCATGTTTAACTTACCTAAATACCCTTATTACAAAAAATTATTTCATAAATTAAATAAAAAAATAAATAGAGATATCAAATCTGGACCACTTATTTCATCAAATCAAAGGCCATGATTTATTCTCTTCTCCTATCTAA
>JAPKLW010001728.1:25557-43951 GCA_026898455.1 Plectranthus barbatus
CCCACACCAGCATACCAAGCCATCCAAGATAAGATGCTTATTACTGCGTATGCTGCAGCCTACACCGACAGTTTATCCTGGAACTGTCTCAGCTGTGATAACTATTTATATCTCGCTAGGTCAAACGATCCATACAATCTTCCATGATCTTCTACACACTGTATGATCTCCCTATCGACGAGATAAGAGGATAATTGCGTTTGCGACACACGTTTGTTAATTCAGACAGGAGATGAACATACAACATTTATGATTCCCAGTATATTAACCAATCGACCTTGTACATAATATACCAATCATAATGCTTTCAGTATATAAATCCATCAATCTCCACTTATACTCAAAGCATTATACATATGCTTTCCAGAGTATAACGCGTCTAAACTAATCTAGCTATTACATCAAACATTCTACGTGGATAGTTTTGCCCTCAGCCCAAGGTTACGTACATGCATCTCGTAGACCTTCTCAGGCAGAGCCTTTGTGAATGGATCCGCTGGATTATTTCTTGTATCAATCTTCTCTACTACCACATCACCCCTTGCTACGATCTCTCGTATAATATGGTACTTCCTTTCAATGTGTTTTGTTGCTCTGTGAGTTCGTGGTTCCTTTGAATTAGCCACAGCTCCCGAATTATCACAGTATATCGTGATTGACTTGGGCAACTTAGGAATCACGTCCAACTCCAGAAGAAAGTTTCGAAACCATACCGCTTCTTTCGAAGCTTCAGAAGCTTCCACATACTCTGCTTCCATGGTGGAGTCCGCAATGCACTTCTGCTTTGCACTCCTCCATGATATGGCCCCACCTCCCAATGTAAACACATAGCCAGAGGTGGACTTCTTTTCGTCTCGGTCTGCCTGGAAATCCGAATCAGTATAACCCACAGGGCACAACTCCTCACACTGATAGACGAGATAATAGTCTCTAGTCCTTTTCAGGTATTTGAGTATGTGCTTTACCGCGGTCCAATGTGCCTGTCCAGGGTTAGACTGGTATCTCACTACCATGCCTACAGCAAAGCAGATATCTGGCCTCGTACATAGCATTGCATACATGAGGCTCCCCACGGCCGATGCATACGGCACGTTCCTCATTTCATCTTTCTCCTTTTGTGTCACCGGACACTGATCCTTGGAAAGATATATGCCATGTCTGAAGGGTAACAGACCTTTCTTGGCAGTTTGCATGCTGAAACGGGCAATCACAGTATCCACATATCATCCTTGAGACAAGGTCAGCATCCTCTTATTGCGCTCCCGCAATACTTTTACCCCTAGGATGTATCCTGCCTCCCCAAGGTCCTTCATATGAAACTGCTCGGATAACCACCCCTTTATGCCCGACAATACTTCCACATTGTCGCCAAATAGGAGAATATCATCTACATAAAGTGCAAGGAACACCACGCTTCCGCTGACACATAGACGGTACATGCAACTCTCGTTTGAGCATTGTGAAAATCCATAGGATTTAATCACTTCATCAAAATGCAGATTCCATGACCGTGAAGCTTGTTTAAGTCCATACAGCGACTTCCTTAGCTTCCAGACCAAATGTTCTTCGCCCTTCTGCACATAACCTTCTGGCTGTTGCATATAGATGTCCCTACCTTCTTCAAGGTACCTGTTTAGAAACGCGGTTTTGACATCCATCTACCAGATTTCTAGGTCCTTATGTGCTGCTATGGCTAGGAGTATACGAATGGACTTAAGCATGGCTACCGGTGAGAAAGTCTCGTCATAGTCTACACCTTCTTTCTGACTATAACCCTTCGCCACCAGCCTTGCTTTGAAAGCTGTAATTTCACCTTTCGCTCCTTTCTTTCTTTTGTATACCCATTTGCACCCTATGGCTCGACAGTCATCTGACAAATCAGTTTTCTGGTATACATCCATAGCAGTAATGGATTCTATTTCAGAATCCATGCCGATCAACCATTTGTCTGCATCCTTATCAGATACCGCCTCGTCATATGTCCAGGGTTCGGTATCATCCAGTCCGTTTTTCGGGATCAAGTCGGAAGACTCTCCCACGAACATGTACCTTTCGGGTTGGTGGACAACCCTCCCACTGCGACGAGGCATCTGAACCGTGTTAGTAGTTGGCACAGTACGCGTTGGTCCCATACCTTGCATTAGTGGCAGTGTTGGTATAGCCTCACCTGTTGTAGGTGGATTTACCATTACACTGGGCTTTCCTGATGGAATTGCTTCCTTGTCCTCAAGCTCGTGGAGGACAATTTCACTCTTGGATATGTGGTTTCTTACATATTCGTCCTCCAAGAATCTCGCGTTGGTACTGACAATGACTTTTTGATTCTCAGGACAATAGAAGTAACCACCTTTCGTTTGCCTGGGATATCCTACAAACAGCATCAGCTTACACCTACTTTCTAACTTATCAGGTTCCTTTGTCAGCACATATGCTGGACAACCCCAAACCCTCACTCTGTTCAAACTTGGCTTTCGCCCATACCAGAGTTCCAGAGGTGTTTTAGGAACTGATTTAGAAGGTACCAGGTTAAGCAAATAGGCCGCTGTCTCCAAGGCATATCCCCAAAACGAAATCGGCAAGCTTGCATAACTCATCATCGACCTGACCATTTCCAAGAGAGTCCTATTTCTTCTTTCTGCTACACCATTTTGTTGAGGGGTTCCTGGTGCAGTCCACTGGGATGTAATCCCGTTATCTGACAAGTACTACAAGAACTCGTTACTGAGGTATTCTCCACCACGATCTGATCGTAGTGTCTTGATAGTCTTACCTAGCTTCTTTTCTACCTCAGTCTTAAACTCTATGAATTTCTCAAAGCATTCAGACTTATGGCGAAGCAAATAGACATATCCAAATCTTGAGTAATCGTCAATGAAAGTGGCGAAATACTCATAACCTCCACGAGCTTGCGTGGACATTGGTCCACATAAGTCAGAGTGGATCAATTCCAACACATTCTCTGCTCGAGACTGACTTGCCTTAAAAGGCCTGGTCGTCATCTTTCCTTCTATACAGGACTCACAGATTTGATGCGGTACCACTTGGAAAGAATCCACGAGCCCATCGCATGCTAATCTTTTAATCCTCTTTAGATTGATGTGACCTAGTCTCAAGTGCCAGAGATATGTTTGATCCTCATCGCAAGAAAACTTTCTCTTTAAATGATTATTATTATTGGATGAGTTTGCAACATTCACAAAAGATTTATGCATACAATCAATGATATAGAGAGAGTCAAGCAGTTTACCATGACAGATAACACCGTTATTACCAATGATAGAAACTCCACAATCAAAAATAACTGAATATCCATCACCAAATAACTTGGAAACTGAAATTAAGTTCCGCCGAAAAACCGGCACATATAAAACATCTCTCAAAATCAAAACATTTTTTTCAAAGCATAAAGTAAAATCTCCAATGGCTACTGCTGAGACTCGCTCTACGCTGTCCATTGAGATGGTAATCTCGTCATGCTTCAGCTGCCTTGTCGGCATGAACCCCTGAAAAGTATAACAAACATGGTCAGTAGCTCCAGTATCCACTACCCAAGAATGGGTAGAAACCGATGCTAAACATGTTTCCATTATAAATGCACATGACGCACCTTGTCCAGTCTTCCTGACTTGACAATCTTTCTTCCAGTGACCAGCCTTGCCACACCTGAAACACTTGTCTCTTTTAGCAGGCACGCCCGGTGTCCTTCTTGACTTTCTACCAGAAGTTGTACCTTTGGCTTTCTTCTTAAACATTCCTTTGCGCCTCTTGCCAACCAGCGCAACAGGACGATAGCTAGAAGTAGCCAAAGCAACTTTTTCTGGTTGCATGACTGATTCCGCTGCCATCAAGTCATTGAGTAGCTCGTTAAGAGTGTACTCTTTCTTGTTCATGACAGCATTCAGTCTAAAGTTCTCATAGGACTTTGGCAGAGAGTTGAGGATGATATCAACCTGCGCTTCCGCATCGATACCGCCTCCGTGCAGCGTGAGCTCATCCATAAGATGAGTCATGCCGACCACGTGCTCTCTGACCGAGCTACCTTCTGCCATTTTCTTTCCCACGATTTCCCTCATGAGATTGAATCTGACTGCTCGGTCTGATTCACCATAGGTTGCTTTGAGGCTGTCCATTATGTCACTAGCATTATCATATGAATAATGCTGCTGTGCAAGTACCTTGGACATAGTAGTCATCATATAGCATTTCACTATATTGTTTGACTTGAGCCACTTGTTATAGTAGCTCATTTCCTCATCAGTCGACGCATTAGTAAGATCAGCCGGACGAGGCTTATCGAGGACAAACTTGTGCTCCTCTGCGACAAGGATGTAATCCAAGTTGCATTTCCATTCTTGGAAATTGGGACCGGTTAATTGGTTTTGTGCAAAGATATTGATTACATTCGGTAAAGACATGTCTGAAAATAATAAATTAAAAACAGAAATTAAAACATAGTCGCAAACTATTGAAACAATTAAATATTGAAACCTTATGATAAAGCAATATTAATGTTTCCTCCAATTTGCCTAAGTATTACTATTGCAAGCCACACAAGTGGACGTTTACAACAAAACACTTAACCAGACTGCATCTTTCAATTCCAGTCCTTTAATTCCAATCCATGCCCGGGTTCCTTAGACAAATGGAATTAATAATAGGAGACTAACTTAATACCATATTATCCTACTGAGCAGGGACATCACAAATGAGTTATACTCTGGATAACATCTAAGCTAGCTTACCACCAAAGCCAACCCTCCCATATAAGGATCTATTAGAACACACCCGATCCCTATGATAAGGTTGTCTCATTTAATTCAATCCCTAGAGAACTTATGAAAATTCAATACGCAAGCTACACATGTAGACGTTTACGCATGAACTCCCACTTCTCACATGAAATAAATGTTTGTTTTAAGAAATCCTATCTATTAGAACTTATGAATAATAAATTAAGTAAGATACACATGTAGACGTTTACCTAATAAATTACCCACTTCCAATAAAGGATCGCCTTGTGGAGGTCTTACTAAATTATGAGCTTAGTAATTTTTTAGTTCATAAGGTTCAATTGCACTGATTATTTTATGTAGCCATAATTATAACATTGCTAAAATTCTATCATGCAAGGCATGAACCCCGAATTTATAGTTATAATTAATTACATAAAATAAATCACATAGCATGCTTTAAAGCAGTAAATAAAAGCAGTAAACGTGCTCCTATTATCTACAACATGCTTGTATGCTGCGCAATTAAATTAAACACGTATATCATGCGAAGACAAATAATAAAGCAAAAAAAAATATCCTCGTGGCCCCATGATACGAAATAAAGATTAATTCTAACTATTACAAGTTGGAATTAATAATACAGCTCTTCGACTGGGCTCCCACTACTTGGATTGAGATCTGAATTCATTTTCTGAATTTGGGCCTCCAAGATTTGATTTATCGGAAAATTGGACAACAGGGCCAGTTAACCAAATCGCGGACCTAGGCACACATTGCAAGCCCAGTAGTCCGTGAGAACTTAGCCCGACGAGCCACCACCGGCAAACCACCACCGCCGCTGACTCGCTGCTGCTATGAGGGCTCTCGGAGTCGCGCAACAGCCATGCACGTACGTGCATGGTTGTAGCCCGCAATCCGCCTCCTCCGGCCGTTGCCCGTTTCGCATGCCGCTGCCTCGGCTTGCCCCGACCGTTGCCTGAACCGTTGTTCACTCTTCTTCTCCACCGTCGGCCTCCGTGACTCACCGGAATCGCGCATGAACGGAATCAGGGCTCGCGCAAACCACGCAAAAAACCCTAGGGTTTTTCGGCGTTTCGGCCGCACGCCCAGCCCCATCGCTGCCCAGCCCGCATCACCGGCCACCCGAGCCACCGCCGCACCACCTGCTCCGCCCGCCGACGTCGACCGAGGGGGGAGACGCGCCACCGATACGCGCGCAGGGTCGCGCAAGCCTGCTGCGCGCGCCCGCGCCCGCGTGCTCTGGCCGCGCGCCGCCGTCCCGGCCATTTGCCCCGGCCTCCCTCGCACCATCGACCTCGCCTGGAGCCGCCGCACCAGCCCTGGCCGGCGTCGGGCCGCGCAGCGTTCGCCTGCGTGCGTGCGCGCGGCTGCATCGCCGCTGTGGCCCCGCTGCGCGCCTAGCTGCCGTGCCCCGCCATGCCTGACCGCCGTACATGGCCTCCCGCCGTGCCGGCGCTGTCACGCGTCGTGCTACCCTTTGTTCTTCGTGTTCTTCGCGTTCTTCATTTTCCGTTTTACAGATTTAATTTTTAAATAAAAGATTATATTAAATAATCCTAATTACAATCTAAAAAATCTAAATCTAACCACGGATTTATCTCGTGGGTGAAAAACGAATCCATATAAAAGGGCGGATTAACCCGAGAATCACGAGGACGAAAAACATACAATCAATCCAAAAACCATCCATTGCATGCAATCAATAATAAGAATCATGCATAATCATAGGCAATATTATTTTTTCGATAGAGCCAATTAATTAACCTGGCTCTGATACCTATTGAAGGGATTCGTGAACTGAATCACGAAGTCCGTTTGCCAAGGATCGTTAATTAGAATATAAAAAATAAATTGCTATGCCTATGAACAATCCTAGCATGCTCCTATATTATTATGCATAAGAAGGTTTATGCGGAATACCTGGATCGATGAACTCTGAAGAACGCGTGCGCGGAGATGCCCTTTGATCTTTCCCACGCACAAAGATTTGATTTCCTAACAGATTGAGGAAATAAATCTATGAAAATAAAATAATTATTTTCAAAAAACAAGGAGAGAGAGAAGAAGAAAAATCCTACTGATTTGATCTTCTGATCTGTATCCCGACTCGATCTGAAAATCTGGTGAAGATTCTCTATCAGATCCCTTGCCCGGTTGAGAAGCAGAATTTCCTCCTCGTTCTCAGATCTTAGTCGATCACCACAACTCCCAAAACTGGTTTGCTGTGTGCAACTTATGATCTTGTAGTGTGTTGAGATTTGAGGAACTGAGGCCTATTTATAGGAAATTACTGGACTCCTATTGGGCTTGAGTTTCATGGGCCAGACCAGGGACCAAAATGCAAATAGCAAATAAGGCCTATCAATTAATTAATTCCCATATTCAACCCAGAATAGAATTAATTAGTTAATATTGATTCATTCCACCAGAGAATCAATACTGTCCTACCTATTTGCTACCACGTTTTGAGGTACGGGTTGCATGGGCTCGGTATATCCCCACATTTAAGGTTACAGACATTCGTTAATTAATTTAAGCTCTGACAAGCTATTTAATTAATTAACATCTTATATTCCTGAATCAATCCACTCAAACCTTTTCACTTATGCTTGAACTTAATCAGCCTGCAGGACTTAGCATAACGAACCTTTTGAGCTGTTCAGGGAATGTCACCATCCTATACTGGATGTGGTTACCTAGTTCCAGTACCAGACAGTCATATACAAACTGCTATTACCCAAGATACAGATATACAAGCTCAACTAGAGCCTTTCACTGCAACTCAAAGTAATACACAATCTGCATATACTTCTGTACCTTCATTTAGGCTTAGGATCTCGTCAAGCCATAGAGATCTAGATTCTTTTAATGTCAGATAAAAGAATCGATCTCGACTTAGGTCCTTATCAATGTGTGCCCCACACCAGCATACCAAGCCATCCAAGATAAGATGCTTATTACTGCTTATGCTGCAGCCTACACCGACAGTTTATCCTGGAACGGTCTCAGCTGTGATAACTATTTATATCTGTTGGGAAATTTGGCTAAGTTTCCCTTCCCCAGTAGCTACTTGCTTAGATTCTTGTTTGGTGTTTTGGTGGATCAAATCCTAAGTCCAACCAGCGTCAGTTTGTCTCTAGAATAGCTCTAGTCTCAAATGTAAAGTCCTGTATAGGTATTTTGAGTTGTAAGTCGCAGCTGATCAAGACTCATGCTGGCTACTGTTCACCAGCATGAGATGTGCTTACCAGTTGAGAGAAGTCTCACCAGCAAGCGGCTGACGAAGACTCATGCTGACACTGTTCATCAGCATGGAGTAGAGCTATTGACTGGTACTGTTCACCAGTTGGGAAGATTTCACCAGCAGGAGGCTGAGAGATCTTACCAGCAGAATATGTGTTCTGGCTGACACTATTCACCAGCGGTGAAGCCACCAGTCACGGGAGATTCCAAGAGATAACATCAGACGAATTGGTAGACCTTGATTGTGCTAAGGAAAGTCACCAGCAGAGACTGCCAGCACAAAGATCACCAGTATGATCTACCAGTCGGAGGTTATCAGCAGAATTCAAGATTCGCTCTCCCAGAGTCTTAGAGACAAATAGAAGATTCGTCTGAGGAAGTAACTGACAGTGTATGACTTTAAGGAGGATGCCTTAAAGTCTATCAGTTCAAGACACCAGTTCCGATTCCTCGTACTGACGAATAGAGTTGTTCTGACACAAAGAGATCTGTGTCAGATAAAGCGATCAAAGGTATGGCGCTTTCCGGAAATTCCTACCTGCCGCCTGCAGAAGGACATGCGAGGACAGAGACTTTTCCGGATGTGTCCAAACGGCTAGTATTTGAATCTGAATCTCACGTCTATAAATACGTGAGATCCAACAGCATTCAATACTCTTAGCTACTCTTGCCCACTCTTAGCCATTCCTGAACTACCGAAAGATCAAACGCATTCATATCAGCGTATAAGCAATCTTTCGAGGCTTTTTCTAAAAGCTACTCCGTGTGTCAATCATTTGAACACGAGACTCCAAGCTTCTAGCTTGTGAGTTATTGATCTCATTTGGTGTTCTTTCTCATTCCGAGGAAGAACATAGCAGCTCTTGAGCCAGCCAGCTCCTGAGTTATTACGGGCAGTTTTGCCACCAGCAAGAGTCAAGTTCTTGGGAGAACTCAACACCCAATCAGTCGGAGGAGGAGGTTGAAGTGACGTGCTCGCACTCCATCCATCTGACAAGAGTTGAAGAAGGACAAGGACCGGGAGCGGTTGATCCAGTGAACTGGTAGACGAGGCATCTACCAGCTGGAAATAGATCGTAGGATATCTTGTACCGGATTACTCTCTTTAGTGAATTTCCAGTGCTTCGACTGGAGAGTGGACGTAGATCAGTTGATCGAACCACTATAAAATATCCTTGTTATTTACTGCTTTCAGCATTTGATTACTGATTTAAAACCCAGCACCCAAGTGCTGGAGTATAACTGAAACCAGTTTATAACTGTGCAAACTAGACTCTAAAATTAGCTAAGTCCTGAGTCATCAGCTGACCAGCCAGTTGCCAGTCAGCTGAATACTCAGTTGCCAGTTGACTTACCAGCTGACAAGGTCCCAGTCAGCTGTGTAACCAGCAGAGTGCAAGAAACGAACTTACGTATTTTCCGCTGCCAAAGTATACCCTGATATCCGGGACCAACAATATCTCGCTAGGTCAAACGATCCATACGATCTTCCATGATCTTCTACACACCGTATGATCTCCCTATCAACGAGATAAGAGGATAATTGCGTTTGCGACACACTTTTGTTAATTCAGGCAGGAGATGAACATACAACATTTATGATTCCCAGTATATTAACCAATCGACCTTGTACATAATATACCAATCATAATGCTTTCAGTATATAAATCCATCAAAGAGGACTTGTGATATGATCACTCCTCTGGAAAAATATAAGCATCGGACATATATATCAATATAATTGATATTTTAGCTTTCTATCAAATAATATAATATTATCATTATTGTATTTAAAATTATATTATTTATACGGCCGGTCCGGCCAAAACGACCGGTTTCAACCTTCAAACCGTCGGCTAAACCAAATCTGTAATAGCCCTCAAAATATTGATTAAATAAACGACGGTGTTACATAATTTCTCACGCTACAAAATAGAATTTCTTGATTTGTAACACTAGTATTAAATTCAAGTGCACGTTTTCTAAACTAAATTAAGGATTTCTATGGTTTGGAATACTGATCAAATGTATATGATTACATTTGAGAAAAGAAGTTATGGTTAAGATTTACAAGGTGATAAATCAGTATAATATTTTCTAGTTTAGAAAATATAAAAATTTAATATATTAAAGATCTCAAATTATATATTGTTTCCGTGAACTTTAAATAATTACTTGAAGTATATTCTTCGAGATATAAATTATTAAAAAGACTAAATGCGGAGTTTAACAAGTAATTTGGATCTGTAATAATGAAACCTTATCTACACAATTAAATGAAGATAAATATTGCAGAGATTTTTGCGTGTAAAATCTTACAAATTAAATGAGTTCCTAGAGCCTAAACTATAGACTAATAGGATTTCTTCTGCTATATAAGGAACGGTTTGCTTAATGAAATTTCACACCAAGAAAGAAAGATAGAGAAGTAGTAAGATAGTAGTGAGTGAGAAAAAATAGTCTGGAGGAGAATTTATTTGAGAGAGAGAAGGAATGTAATAAAGAGGAGAGAGAGAAAAGTTAGAGAGAGAGAGAAGTTCGAAAGAGAGAGAGAAGAGGTGGTAGAGATAGAGAGAGAAAGGAGTTGCATGTTTGAGCATAAATCAACTTTGGTTTCATACTGATTTCGTTGAGAGCTTTCATTTGACATGCATATGATGAGTTTTGTATACTGAAAGCATTTATTATAATGAGTATACAACAGTTTATTTCTCCTATCTATTAACAATCTTACATGTATGAACAATGGTATCCTCTTGTCTCACCGATAGGGACGATCATACGGCGTATTGTAGATCGCAGAAGATAGTATGATCACTTGACCTAGTGAGACATAAACTTGATCACAACCGAGACAGCGTATGAGGATACGTTTGTCCGGATGGCTGCGGCATTGTCGGAATAAGTAGTCTGTCTTGGTTACTTGACATGCTGGTACGCAGAGGTGGCGTATTGATGGACCGCAGTGAGATATATTCGTCTGTCTGACATCAGCGAATACAAGATCTTGTTATATTGATTGAGTCCAAAACCTAACGAAGGTTCAGGGATTTGCAAGGGTTGACTGTTCCTCTGACTTGCCATGGTGGAGAGCCTAAGTAACGTGCTCGTATATCCGCATCTTCGGTAACAACAGTTCGTGTAGTACCGCCTGAGACTGGGTTTAGGTAACCATATCCGAGTAATAGGATGGGGACATTCCCCGAGGAGCTCAATAACATTCATCGTGTCAAAGTCCTGCGGGCTGATTAAGTTCAGGCACGAGTGATAAGGATTGAGTGGTACTACTCAGGAATAATAAGATATTAATTAATTGTAGTTAGAGCTTGTCAGAGGCTCCGATTAATTAATGGATGTCCGGTAACCTTAAATATGGGGATTCTCAATTAATGCAGCCCGTTCTCATAACGTGGTAATAAAGGGGTAGGTCAGTATTAATTCTGCGGTGAAAAATAATTAATATTAATTAATTAATTGTGTCCTAGGTTGTGGACATGGGAATTAATCAATTTAAGGCCCACTTTATTATTTACATTAGGTCCCAGGTCTGGCCCAAGGAAAGTGTGCTGAATTGAGCCCAGTAGTCCATTAGGGATAAAACTCTGGGTCTATAAATAGACCACTCTCTCTGGAAATCCTAGCCACTAGTGTGATTATTCAAATCAGTCAAAATCCTAGGGCAGAGAGAGAGGGGGCGCCGACTTCATTGTCAGAAGGAGGAGAATTTTGATTCTGGTCCTGCTCAAGCAACAGATCTACGGAGTCCTCACCAGTAGTAGATCTGATCAGCACCGGGATACAGATCTGAAGATCTAATCTAGAGAACAACAGATTTCTTTCTTCCCTTTCGTTTTCGATTTTTATTCTAAGAAATTATAGATCTAATTTCTTATTCCGCAGATAAAATCGGATTGCGTGGTTGAATTCAAGTTGGAAATTCAAATGCAAAAGATCGGTTCAGTGATAATTAATTATCACTGAGGTAACACCCAAAACCTCCATTTATATTATATCATTATTTTGATCATATATATATGTGGGCATTATGGGACTTTAGGATTATTTGTGAACATTAGAATTAGTGTTGATCAAATAAAGCGAATTTAAGATCAATTAAATAATAAATAAATACTCGAAGAAGCTGAAGACTAGTACAGACGCTGTCAAGGCACGACCATATCATCAACTGCGCTAGAGAGCTTTACTTCAAGACAAATAAGCATATTGGAGCGTAATGAAACTATAACCTGAAGTGACGGACGTTGCTACGCTTAATTCTATTTCAGACATGCGAAACTTATATAATCTTATATCATGTGATACACTTGAATACTATTTAACCAAATATAGTTATGCAGATCATCTTGTTGGAATTTATCTAATTTTCAATGATAATGAGTCTATGAAATAAAATAAAAGACATAGCTTATCGAACTCAAGAAATTACTGGATACGATTATAACATAAGACCGAGAGATAAAAACTAAGCGAGGGGTTATCATCGAAATCATAAAATGACATGAGCTGTAAAATAACTTAGCTCTCCATTAAAGCTAACCCATCATACCTTCAATCAAGACAACTTACTACATATTTTTGTGACTGATTGAAGGAAATACTTTTCGAGGAGAGGAAGGCTTTTGAAAATATTATACCACCAACTCGTAACAACGTGAGGTTGACTTTCTTATACTACAAACTCAAACACCTGATTTTTGAGCCATGAGCTCTGTTTCCAAATAAAAGAATGAAAAATGTTTTATTTTCACAATGATGACTATGCCTAAATGTTTTTATGTGCAACTTATTTGTTCCTCTGAGTCAGACGTACTTGACTAGAGAGATAGATCATTGAGAAGTAAAAAATCTAGATGAATATATCATCAGAAATATTTCCAGATGGCTAGGGTGGGTTTCAATATTATTATTGATTCTCAATGTGATATGATCGGGTCTCGATGTTTAATCCAAGACTAGTGCATTATGGATGATGGTTGGGAAAGGGATACCTATCCCCTACTATTCATCGTGGTTTGGAAGTAGGTCTGCTTCCTTGCCACAAAATGTTAAAACAAATAATGATTGCAAGAGGAGAGTGAAAAAGCTGAGCTCAGCAAATGAAATAAAATGTTTTTGTAAGCACGATTTGTATTTCAATAAAACCCCGTGGATTACCTGAGTGATTGGCATAGTTTATCTTATATATGTATGTTTGGCATGTGTTCACTGGGTACATTGTACTCAACCCTCGCATTATTTCTAAAATGTGTAGGTTGAGCATCAGGATGGAGCAACAGAGGTGTATGAGCGGATCAAATAATGGTTAATGGAGATCGATGGGTCCCACTAATAAGGCCAGTAACCTGAGTAAATCCTGAGATGTATATCTTCATATATACATCTCCGCCACGTAATTCTTCGTTGTAATAACCTCTGAATCTTTAAACTTTCCCTTTTGAGATGATGTATCTATTTCATACTCTAAACCTTTGTGACAAGATTGTAATCATATTTGACATACCTATCTTTCATATTTTATCTAATTATTCGTTCATGCTTGATATTTGTTGAGAGTGAAAGATGAATAATCGGACTTGCTGTTCTTTCTTCCGGTTATTCATCCCATCGCGTCCCCTAAGATCCGGGAAAGCAAATGAGGGCGTGACAGAGTGGTATCAGAGCTTTATTTTCTTTTCGCTCTGTATACCCGATCTTTTTCATTTAGAGATCTATTAAGGCCAGATCTTGATCCAAACGCTCAACACTCTGTTCCATCCTGTTATTAAAGTGAGGTAAGAAATATTTATAAAAAAAAAGTATTTTAAATAAATATTTCTTACTTATGTCTAGAAAATTTATTTTGAAAAATCATGCTTTGGAAAATATTTTCAAAAGAGTAGCAATGGAATAAAATTCTTGCTAAAAGAAAAACATGGTGGATTAATTTAAATGACTTTGTAATATATATGTATATTAAGAAATCTGTAACCTCTCTAAATAATGAGAGGAGTTGGGAGAAAAGTTAAAAGCATAATGCTTGATAATTAATTACTCCTTCGAAAATTCCAAGCATGTTCCCACATAGCTGCAATTAAGGAAGACAAAAATTCTTCAGTGAAAATCCTGAGTAAGAATCAAATAAATTACTTCAAAACTAAAGTATGGAAATAAAATCAAATCAAATTTCTTGACTTAATTCGAAGAACGAGCTTCAGTGTGGCACGGAACCGAGTTGATATCACGAAAGAAGAGTACGACATCATCATGAATTTCATAGATTCTAATGTGCAGTATTCCAAATAATCGTGGAGACATTGTAGACGCGTGTTTAGTGCGTGGGAAAACTTAGAATGACCAACGGATAACCCTGAATTGTGTGATGTTTATATTTCTGCATAATTCCACTTAGATTATGAAATGATTGACAAAACTTTAAATAAATTAATGTTGCAAAGAACTAACAGAGAAATACCATCAGAATGCCTTCAAACGAGGAAATTCAAAGTAATGGAATAAGAGAAAGTGGAACTGAAGGGAGAGCAAGAGGACGGCGACGAGGACAAGGTCGAGGTCGAGGTAGAGCACAACCACAATGGCAAGAAGCCTTTGGTGCATATGAAGCTGCTCCAAATTATCAAGCTCCACCAGAACAACAAGCAGTATCTGATGGAGGAAGTACCTCAGTAAGAAGATCGCCTGAAGTACCACCCTTCCAGGACCCAGCACCACCACCACAACCTCTTCAAATTATTGAAGTCTTCAGGAAACAACATCTGCCCACTTTTGATGGTAAAAGTGATCCTATCGAGACGAAGATTTGGGTCCGTGCTATGGAAAAAAAATTTCAAGCACATGAAGTGCACTGATGCTGAAAAGATTAACTGTATGACACATCAGCTAGTGGGACCAGCTGATTATTGGTGGGATACTTACATGAAAACTTTTACTCCTGAATAGTACGAAAGGATCACCTGGAAAGAATTCAAGGATGCACTATATGAGAAATATGTTCCGAAACAGTATAAGCAGGAAAAAGAGATAGAATTTTACATGTTGAGACAGGGAAGGATGAATGTGACGGATTATGATCGACAGTTTGTCAGCTATCACAACATGCTCCTCATATGATTGATACACCGGTGAAATTGGCGGAAAGATTTCGCCTCGGTCTAAAAACTGAGATTCGAGTGCATTTAGCGACAATAAGAGGAATGACCTACCAGGAGTCATTGAGAATGGCTTTGGATGTCGAAGCTGCCATCACAAGGGATACGATGTCGTTTCTTCCACATGCTGAGACAAATCAAAACCTGCCTGTTCAGAAAAGGAAGTGGGAAGAGGACTGACGACCTAATCAGCAAGTTTTCAAAAGCCAAAAGAAGTTTGAACAAGGGAACAATTACTACCCTCCGAGAAGAAGTTATGATCAACCTGATGGGTTTTGTATACTGAAAGCATTTATTATAATGAGTATACAACGGTTTATTTCTCCTATCTATTAATAATCTTACATGTATGAACAATGATATCCTCCTTTCTCACCGATAGGGACGATCATACGGCGTGTTGTAGATCGCAGAAGACAGTATGATCACTTGACCTAGTGAGACATAAACCTGATCACAGCCGAGACAGCGTATGAGGATACATTTGTCCGGATGGCTGCGGCATCATCGGAATAAGTAGTCTGTCTTGGTTACTTGACATGCTGGTACGCAGAGGTGGCATATTGATGGACTGCAGTGAGATGTATTCGCCTGTCTGACATCAGCAAATACAAGATCTCATTATATTGATTGAGTCCAAACCCTGACGAAGGTTCAGGGGTTTGCACGGGTTGACTGTTGCTTTGACTTGCCAAGGTGGAGAGCCTATGTAACGTGCTCGTATATCCGCATCTTGGGTAACAGCAGTTTGTGTAGTACCGCCTGAGACTGGGTTTAGGTAACCATATCCGAGTAATAGGATGGGGACATTCCCTGAGGAGCTCAATAACATTCATTGTGCCAAAGTCCTGCAGGCTGATTAAGTTCAGGCACGAGTGATAAGGATTGAGTGTTACTACTCAGGAATTATAAGATATTAATTAATTGTAGTTAGATCTTGTCAGAGGCTCCGATTAATTAATGAATGTCCGGTAACCTTAAATATGGGGATTCTCAATTAATGCAGCCCGTTCTCATAACGTGGTAATAAAGGGGTAGGTCAATATTAATTCTGTGGTGAAAAATAAATAATATTAATTAATTAATTGATTCCTGGGTTGTGGACATGGGAATTAATTAATTCATAGGCCCACTTTATTATTTGCATTAGGTCCCAGGTCTGGCCCAAGGAAAGTGTGCTGAATTGAGCCCAGGAGCCAATTAGGGTTTACAACCCTAGGTCTATAAATAGACAGCTCTCTCTCACAAGTTGTAACACAATTGAAAATTTGAAACCCTAGTGAGAGAGAGAGAGGTGGGCGTCGACTTCAAGGATTGACGAGGAGAATTTTCTAATTCTGGTCCTGCTCAAATACAGATCTGTGGAATCCTCACCAGTAGCAGATCTGAACGCACCGGGAAACAGATCTGAAGATCTAATCTGGAGAACAACTCCTAATTCTTTCTCTCTGTCTTTTTCGATCATTATTAAATTTAGAAATTAGATATCTAATTTCTTGTTCCGCAGATTTAATTATATCGCGTGGTTGATTCTGAATCTGGGAATACAAACGTGAAAGATCGTTTCTGAGACTTCGAAATTAAGGTAAGTAATTCTTTATCCACACATTAAATTCAACAGGAGCATGCTTAGGGTTTATGAATGTTTTATGAACAATAACCATAAACGGTCCGGTTCATTTGGTTTTAGTGATACGGTTCACGGTAAAACCCTACAATTGGTATCAGAGCGAGGTTCTGATTTATGGCTCTGTTGTTCATAATGGATTCATTATGCATGTTTGAATTTTATATATGTCGTGGATGTTTTTTGTTCCTCGTGGCAACCCGTGTAATTCAGCCCGCGGTGGTTTATCCGTGTAGCGCTTAATTAGTTTTGTAAAATCACGAGAAAATCCGTGATTAGTGTAGATTTGAAAAATTGTAACAGAATAGATTATTCTGTATTTTCAAAATTTGTAATTGGATGGGTCGAGGACGAAGAACCAAGATGGAGCCGGTGGCAGCGGGCGACGGCGCCTGGAAGCGCGGCGGCATGCGCAGGGCAGCGGCGAGTGACGGCAGGCGTACGATGCACGCGGCATGCGCGCGAGCGCGCACTGGGTGCGTCCGGCAGTGGTGGTGGTTTCGTCGTCGGCGGCTGCTGTCCCGTTGCGATGGCTCGTATTTTGGTGGTTTGTGCAATCCTGTGTAAACCCTAGGGTTTGCATTAGGGTTAGGGCAAATCATCAGATCACAAAAGGCCTAAATCCCAAAAGATTTGGTGGTTGAAGATTTGAAGGCCCAGGAAGATTTGAAAAGATTTTAATAGATTTGGACTTATCCAAATAGATTCAAAATTCAAATTGTAATAGATAGAATTTTTTTTTCTATTTTGAGGGGCCACGAGGAATTTTTGTTTGTCTTAATTGTCCTCATATGATATGTGTGATTTTTTTATGTGCGCTTAAGCATGTGTAGATAATAGGAAAAACATGTTTTATCGCTTTTATTATTTGTAGATTTCCAAGCATGCTTATGTGATTAATTTCTTTTGTTGGATTATATTTTGGGAATTTTTGGGCTTGTTTAATTACATGCAAAAATTTGGAAAATATAATAACAAAGAAATTATATGTGCGCATATAAGAAACCTTTTAAAAAAAATACTAAGCAGATTTTTTAATTAAAATCAATAGAACTCCACAAAGCGGTCCTAGGTTGTAAGTGTATCTCTCTTTCTAGTAAACGTCTACGAGTGTAGCTTGCTAGTTCTTATAGGTGCATGGGTACGGTAGTTGGGATTTCTAGACAAACAATTTAAATCATGTGAATAGTGGGAGGGCTTTGCGTAAACGTCTACGAGTGTAGCTTGCGTAGATCTCTTTCACAAGTATTCTAGGATTGATTTAAATTATAGATAACAAAAGCTTTAAGGGCTGTGCGGTATGGTTACGTGCCATGCTAAACTGTCTCTTTTGGCCGGAGTTAAATTTGTGGTTAATTGCTTAGAAGCATCTTAGAATATAATGCAAGAATTGCATCCCTGTTCTTGAGAGATGGCTTGGTCTAAGGTTTTCACTAATTATTAATTTCTAGTGTCAAAAGCATCCTGACATGGTAGTGAAATTAAATGGATTGGGGCTTAAATCCCGCAGTTCTGGTTGAGGGTGACATCGTAAACGTCTACGAGTGTAGCTTGCGGTGGGAACTCTTGGGCAATTAGTGGAAAACATTTGTATTTGATTTATT